>JAABOM020114158.1:0-23656 GCA_011800125.2 Solanum clarkiae | reverse complement strand
CCTACTACCCCCCGAATAAGGCAATTGATCAACTTCCAACACTATAGATGCCAATCATGAAAATCAACATATATATATACATCTCCTTCATCATGGTCACTTAACTCATATACCATGTATTAGGCATTCAACAACTCAAGAAACATTAACCAGGCATTTTATCAAACACTTGGTGGGTATGCAATACTAGTGTAAAACTATTCAACTCAAGAATGAAATCATCCAAGTAACTTCAATGAAAAACCACCCACAAACAGTTGGTAATACCCTCATTAAATATACATCAAAACCCTTCATCAAATCTCAAAGTAGATCAAAGATTCATAGCTCAAAACATTCTTAAACACTCACACTTTCACAAAACCCCAATATAGTTCGTAGTCAAATTCATAGTGAGTAAGACTCATAAGTAAATCAACATAGAAACATAAGATGTAGGTAAAAAGAAACCTTGGGCACCATGGGTAAAAGGACCTAATGGTTGATATCCATATACCTTAGCTTTGGAGAATTTTTTGATGAAGATTGGAATGAAGACTTGAAACTTAAATGGTTGATACCCACATACCTTAGCTTTGGAGAATTTCTTGATGAAGATTGGAATGAAGACTTGAAACTTAAGTGAAATCCTTAGGATCCGGAATGAGTTTGGAACCCTGATTTTGAGTAAAATATTTGTCTAAGTGTTTACTAGAGTATTGGTGGAAATATCTTGTATGATATGAAGGTGAAATATGGCTAAGTATAGAAACTTTTATGCATGGGAAGACTTAGGTCCAACACCTAAAAGTCTTGGACCGAATAGGAAAAACTGGCAGCAAAATAACATAAGTTTGCATAAGGTTCACGATGCAGACCCAATACGGAGGACATTGATATAGTTGATCCAAAATCAGGGGTTAGACCCATTTCCCACTCAATTTTACCTGTTGATCAAGAATATGAAGTCGAATTTTTGATATCACGCACAGATTTTGAGATATATGAAAATTATGATTCTAGGGACTTCTAAGGCACATTTGTGAGAACTTTTTGAGGTCGTTTCAGACTCAATAATAATCTAACTATAACGAGGTGGATGGATAAATAATTATCCAACTGGAATAGGGTTGATGGCCTGATAGTTATCCAACTGTAATAGGGTCGATGACCAGATAATTATCCAATTTATGGGTTGGACAACCAACTTAGTTTAAAGTGAAAGCCCTGAAACAAACAAACTATGTAAACCACTTATGGGGAGGTTAACCCAACAAAACTATACATCGAGACCCTTGGGTAAAACGCAAAAACTACTTATGGGTAGGTAACCCATAATTCTAAAATATTGACCCTCATAAGGTTAAACAAACATGTATGCTTATATAGTGTTACAATCATCCCAATGGCTAAGTATAGAGACTTTTATGCATGGGAAGACTTAGCTCCAAGACCCAAAAGTCTTGGACCGAACAGGAAAAATTGGCAGCAAATTAACATAAGTTCGCGTAAGGTTCGCGATGCGGACCCAATGCGGAGGACATTGATACGGTTGCTCCATAATCAGGGGTTAGACCCATTCCCCACTAAAATTTACCCCCTAATCAAGAATGTGAAGTTGGATTTTTGATATCACGCACAGATTTTGAGATATATGAAAATTACAATTCTGGGAACTTCTAAGGCATATTTTTGAGCACTTTTTGGGGTCGTTTCAGACTCGATAATAATCCAGTTGTAACGAGGTGGATGGCTCAATAATTATCCAACTGTAACAGGATAGATGGCCTGATAGTTATCCAACTATAATGAGGTGGATGAGCAGATAATTATCCAATTTATGGGTTGGACAACAAACTTAGTTTAAAGTGAAAGCCCTGAAACAAACAAACAAACTATGTAAACCACTTATGGGGTGGTTAACCCAACAAAACTATAAGTCGATACCCTTGAGTAAAACGCAAAAACCACGTACGGGGTAGGTAACCCATAATTCTGAAATATTGATCCTTGCAAGGTCAAACAAGCATGTATGCCTATATAGATAGTGACATCATCCTAATGGATAACACATAAATCATATTGATAAATACTTTCTTCATGGTTATGGCTATATCTATTTCAAGAGACAGAATGATCGAAGTGAAATGGCTAAATTGTTTTATATGTAATTAAAGTCTTTCTTGTCTTCTTCTAACCAACGTAATAGATCTTGAGTTTATCGCACGAGATCTTCAATCATTCTTTAAGACTTAAACAGAATCAACAGCTTTGATTACAACAAGAACATGTTGTCTTCAACATCAATCAATTAGATAGGCTTGTCATTTTGTCCTTTCAACACTTTTGCAATAGTATCATCTCTAGATTTGATATTGTTCAGGAATGATTCCAACTTTACTAGCATAGCCAGCTATAAAATTTGAGATAAAGCATTTGTTGTCATAACAAAGTAGCATGAGATCATGTCATTCATCTATAAATATCATGCCATGATAAAATGAGGTGATCTCAATCATGACTTGTCACTGATTGATGTTTTCTCCTTTTCAATCTGGTAGTCTTTGTGCGCGCTTTGTACTTGATACTTTTGAACTTTGTGAAATCTGTCGAGCTTATGTATAGTTACAGTAGAACATAGTAAACACAATTAGTAATTACTTTGACATAATACAATAAATTGGAGATAACATGAGATGAGAAATAGTTTGATTGATTGTGATGAGGCCACGGTAGGTGTAAGTGGCGCCTTATGCGTGAAGATTTTGACATCTTAGTTTGAGAGACTGATTTTTGTTGGCCTTGTCCTCGTGCTCCTTCATGTAGTTAACTTGCACACTCATCTGCTCTTTGAAATGTAGTTTTAGTGGAACTTTTCAGGGCCCTCAAAATTCTGCCCCAGTTTTCTTGAATGTAGAAAATGACATCTATCTGCAATTTCTGAGACTTTCTCAAAACTCCACTTCCAGTTACATACTTCAATAAAATCAAGACTTGATTTGTTGGAGAAACATCATCTTAGAGGAATTTTTAAGTCCCTCTCAAAAAATTTTCCCCAGTTGCATATTGTGATCCCCGAACTTGTTGGAGAAACTCATCTTCTAGTGAATTTTTGAGATCCTCTCAAAAATTCTATCCCAGTTCTATTATAATGAGAAATGAAAATCTTATAGGGAATATGACCGAGCCATTATGGTGCTTATAAATTCTGTTGAGGCAGGAATTTGGTCACACATAGTTCTAACAACAAGAATATTGAAACTTGATAATAAAGTGACTGAGGCCGACATAGACTGTCTGCGTATCTCATTCTTGAGAATTCAGGTCAAACGTAGTTTCTTACAAAGAAATAATGCTAATCTTGGAAAAAAGAAATGAAATATGTAATGACTTCATACGTAGAATCTTGTTAACATTTTGCACACTAGTTTTTGTCCTGGGATGATGAGTGTCTTCAAGTGATCTTATTCAAGTCATCTTGTGCTTACTATCAAGCATGAAATTTATTGTCACTTGGAGAAGCTTCATCGATTGTGGTTAGCTTGTTGTCAAGCATGTTTTGAATCTTGTTCTTGAGGGTCGAACATTTTTTTATATTATGTCTGATAGCTCCTGAATGATAAGCGCATTTATGGTCTGCCTTGTAAAATTTTCCCAAAGGATTGACTAGTCTTCCTTTTATAGGATGGAGTATACTAGCTGCTTTCAGCCTCTCATAAAGCTGAGTTTGAGACTCCTTCAATGGCATAAATACTTTAGGAGGCTTTATGAAACTCGGACGAGAGAATTTCCTTGATTGATGTGATGAATTTGATATCTCCTTGGTGGAATAGCTCTGAAAACATACGTTTCTTCTTCTTCCTTCTTCAACATTTCCATATCGCTAGTTCTGATGATTCCTTCGTTAACTCATAATGTGATTTTTTGGGTCTTGAAGTCATCCTCCGAAACTCCACCTACCTTGACAACATCCATGAATCTTCATCTTATCATACAAAACATTCTCTCATAGTATTTAGGCTTTGAATACGAATAAACATTTTAATAATTTCGTATTTAGATATTGGAGATTGAACTCTTGCAGCCTCTCTTCTCCAACGAAGAGCATATTCTTGATAGTTTTCAGTAGATTTTTGCTTGATCTTCTCTAAATAGTAGCGATAAGGAGCGATTTCTATGTTATGTCCAAATCTTTCACCCAAATCCTTTGCAAGTGCCTTCCAACTTAGATATTGCTTTAACTCTTGTGAGGTAAACAACTCCAAGGCTTCTCCCTTAAGACTAGACTAAAAGGATGCATCAAAAGTGGTTCATTTTTTCCAACCCCCACGACTTGATCACAATAAACTTTCAAATGAGTCCGAGGATTGCTAGTTCCATCAAAAATGTAAAACTTTGGAATATAGAACCCTTCTACAAGGTCCAAATCAGGATAAATACACAGATCTTCATAGTTCAGGCCTATGATGTCTGGTGCATAGTGATACTATTTGATGGCCTTTGCAATTTCTTCCTTGGGACCCCACTCATTTTCTTTCTCCTCATAATGATTGGATTTGGTATATGTGTGATAAGGAAGGTATGATTCATGAAAAACAGCCTTTAAAGGCATGGTTCGAATGACAGATAGATTTTGGGTATTTTGGATAAGGGTATGAATGCAATAAATACTGTCTAAGAATTATTGGAATTCAAATTTTGAGGAAAAGGTAGTGTTCAGTTCGAAAAGCTAACATGATGGGGGGTTAGGGAGAGTTATGTCAATGGTTGGTAATTTCTAGGTTGGGGTAATATGAGGATTACTTGGGATGTTTTCTAGAGGGTTCAGAGTGTGAGAATAAAGTGGAGGCCCCATTTCTCTTAGAAATGGAGTACCAACAGTGATAACAAAATTCTCCGACTATCTAGTATGTTCTAACTCAGTTCTCATCTCAGCCAACTATTGTATTAGTTATGCAACTGCTTTAATTTGTTCATCAGTAATAGGACCTCTTAAAAACATCGGTCAAACCAATATTTTCACTATTTTCAGTCATTTTTGTTCCCTTTGAAAACTTTAATCGAAGAAGGAATCTTTGGAGACTTTAGGCTTCGTGAAGTATATATGTTTGGTCAGCTTTCTCAACACAAGTCAGTTCTAATTACCTGATACAGAAAATAACTCAAAAGATAAATGTGTTAATCCCTGTCCGTAATAAATAATGTAAAATATCTCACAAAAAGGCAAATACATAATAGTTGCTTTGCTCGAAGATGTACTAGCTTACGGATATAGGAAAGTGACTAAATAAGTGAATTTTTGCCTATTTAATTTGAGATTTGCAAATCAGGGAGATATACCAAGGTTCCCTTGCATATTCTAAAATTTATGGTTCTTTATAGGGATGGAGGAGAAAATAAGCTTTTCAAAATGAGGGGCCGAGCCTTGGAAGGCTGTCTACGTATCTTGCGAGGGAGGAAAATAAGGTCGTACGTAGTTTGACTATCTTAAATCTCTTCAAAGAAAAATGAAAAAAATTCACCTCTTCTCAAATGGGAGAGTAAGATTTTAGAATCTTTAGAGTGGAGTTCACATTTTGTTGAGAAACTCAAGACTCAAAAGAGTGCTTGGACGAACTATTGATAATGGCTTGATTTTGGGGCTTAAGAGATTCTAGAAACTTTGGAAAAGAAGTGGACTAAAAGTCTTCGAAGAAAGATAATCACATAAACAGTTATAAAATATAGAACGTAAACAAATATTGTGCGTCCTCAACAGATATGTTACCCTTTTGTGCCAAGGGTAGACCTAACGACTTGAAGGATGTATATGCAATTTTAAACATTTCATTGCCCCCAAAAATATGTTATACAAACTTCATAAGGTTGAATAGGGATACATAATATCGGAAAAAGGGATACAAAATGATCAATACCATGCAAGAGTGCAATCCTAAACTAAGTCATCATGGAAATTCTCTTCTTCTTGGACTTCTCATCAACTATGAACATCTTTGAATGCAATGCCTCATAGACATCCTTCTTTTGACTAATCTATCAAAATAAACTCCCAACCCCAAAGGACAATGGTTCGCCAAAGAACATATACATCCTTCAAATATAAACACATAAGCATGATCGTCCATTTGATCCGAGGGCCATTTTGGACTCAAGGTAGTCTTCTTAATGGGCCCAACATGTTTTACGTGTTGGGTCGCCTTAGGTCAATGCTCCTATAGGTTCTTGGTATCGCTCTACGCTAGTTAGACTAAGAGTGGAGCCAGTAGACTCAAGGTTCCTGAGCGGACAACTCGAGCAAGAAGGCAACATGGTCACTGAAAAAATCCAGACACCCTGCGTATATACTGGCTCTCCTAAATTTTGGATTTTTTGAAAGAAATCAATTTTCCAGAATTGGAGGAAGTATGAGAGGAATGACATTTTATATTCAAATTTAAACAAATAAAATGCAAACAAAAATTATTTCAATATCAAGTAGTTAGTCAAACAAGTCAAGTCTAATAGTTAGAACCTAATTAAATCCCAGCAGAGTCGCCATTTCTGTTAATCTTGAAAATGACTTTTTAAAAGAAAAACATCAGTTTAAAACTTAATTATTTTAAGGGAAAAAACTAATTTTTCAAAGAAAACAAAGTTGTCACTTAATATTTTTTTAAAAGAAATTAAGAAAACTTTTTTTAAAAAAAAAATTTAAGACCCTAACAGAAAAAGTCTTATACTCTCAGAAAAATGGGTAAGTATTCTTATTACTATTTTAAGAAGATATTAGCACTTAAAATAGCTGCTAACATGTTGTTATCCAATAATTTGAAAATTATTTGACTAACTTTTGAAAAGATCAATGTTTAAAATAGAACTTGGAAAAAGCTAAGTGAAGAACTTTCACAAACATATTTGAAGCATTGCAAAGATTTAAAAATGTATTTTCCGAATTAAAAGTCACAAAATCAATTTTTTGACTAACACAAATGGTTTGACTTTTGGGAACTTTAATTAGATTGAAACTAAATAAACAAAATATTAGAGTTAGAATCAAACAACAACAAATAAATACAATAATCAAGTAAAAAGTGAAGAATATAATTTGTTTGGGCTTGGCAGACCCAAATTCCGTGTCCTAACTACTAATGAATAATTGGGCCTGCCTGACCCATAAAATCCAACCCAGCTACTACTGCTCCAAAAACTTGGGCTTTGGCCCATTTCCCCAATTCCTGCTGATGCAATGATTTGGGCTTTTAGCCCCAATTATTGTTCCTGTATGATTTAGTTGTATATATACCGTATATCAGTGTATATATACAACCTTGATCCGACCCTCAAAATTCTATATACGGCTACCTCAAACGACCAAGTAGCTCCCCAGACCCTGTGTAACAGCTTCCTCCCGACTCGTAGATGAAGAGACTGATTCAAAACTCAAGGATATGCAAAAATAAAGTCCGAAATGAACTCGAAGGAGGAAGTACATGTAAATAAAAAGGGTATAGATTAGAATCTACCAATAGAAGAGATAATAGTAATAAAAGTAGAAAAAATAGAGAACATATTTAAGAATCGTGCCGAAAACAACAAAGAACAGCATGATGGAACTTCTCACCACAACAATTTTGGGACTAGAAACCCGATAATGTTCGACTATGAACTGTAATCTTCAAAAATTTCTAATTTTTTTGAGAAAAATGTAATGTTCTTGGAGGTGAGGTGCGGTTCCATCACTAGAAATTTTGCATGTTTTTCTGAAGAACCCCACCCCCTTTTTGTCAAGAATCTCTCCCCCTCAATGGTAGCCAAATTGGTATATTTATAAGAAAACTTAGTGTGGAAATTGGGGGAAAAACTTGAATTTGAAAAATTGGAACATCGGGGAGAGACATTGGGAGGGGTTCAAAGGGGCTGCTTTGGAGCCTCCGAGGAATTGGATGTAGTAGCTTTTGCTGCATTTTTTGAAATTTTTCTTTTTGGTTGTTGGGGTATTTTAAATGAAAAAGAAGAAAAGGGTCGTGCGGTCTATGTTATTGTTTGAAAGAAGAAAGGAGAAAGGTTGGTGGGTAATTGGTGAAGGTGGGAAAAAGAGATATGTGGACCCCATATGATGAAATGAAAGCCAACAGAGAAAAAAAAAGAAAAAGGTAAAAGGAAAAGAACAAGTGGGGTTGGAAAAAATGCAGGGTTGAAATTAAATACACAACAAATTATATTAGATCAATTAACGAGCTTTTGTAAAATTATCTAAGCGAAATAATTAACATAATTATTATCTAATAAATTTCAAAAATAATTTGTAAAATTAAACAAGAATATAATCTTTTTTTTGAATAATTATGAAAAAGTACGTAATTATATACATACAAAGCATATGAAATAACTTAAAATATTTTTTGAATTTTAAATTTTTTTAAAACATTATTTCAACGTGCTAAAATATGAAGAAGTTCGATAGTTAATTTATAATGTGGAGGGTCAAAATTAGGTAAACAATCACCGTATATTTGAGCAGAATCTGTAGATCATTGGAACATCTGACTTATGTACAACAAAACAACCAAATACAGAAAAGAAAAAAGAAAATAATAACTAAGGAAATCCAAGAGGGACGATAAAGGTGTATGGCAGAGGAAAAAATGTTGCCTCTTCTCATCCTAAGTTCAAAAGGATCTAAGTCTGATTGAAAAGGGAAGATCTCTTGATTACTAGAGGACCAACATTTCTTCAATTTTACTATGTTAAAGCTCTAGCCCTACAACTTGTAGAAGATAACTCTCTTGCCATCCAACGTCAAAGCAATGTCTGCACTGTAAAACCCACCCGTAGTTGAAAGTCTTGCCATATTCTCTACAGTTTCAATGTCCACCTCCATCCTCAACTCCTAATCTTGTGTTCCATTATTGAAAATCCAAAACTTCATCCTTTTTGGTGACAAACAGATAAAGACAAACTTCGCCTTATACCACACAAAAAACTTGTGAAATGGATAATAATATTTGTATTCATCAAAACCGGGATTTGGAAGAGAGAATCTTGGAAATACCTCTTCCCCACCATAGTTTAAAGCCATCACCCGATGACCATTTAGTTTAAAATAAATCAAACCATCTGCTCGCAGTGGAGGAGTAATCTTGTCAAAGAATGATCGTGATAGGATAAACAAATTAAATCTTTTCCTTGTCTCCACTCTCAAGATTCTGAATCAAAAATCTCTCGTCGAAAATAATCGAGTCCCTGTTTCCAATAATGATGATAAGTATTCCAAGGTTACGACAATGATATAATCTTGGAGTGCAGAGGATTTGATCTCAACACAATGAAAGCAACTTTAATTTGTCAGTACAATAACAAGTTCTTTAATTAGGAAGTTTCATCCATGGATTAGTGCTAGGCTTACAGATTGTTTGGATTGAATATTATCAGCCACTCAATTTGTAAACAAGAAGAAGAGAAAGAAAAACTCGAAGAAGAAGTAGTCACTCTGTCTCTTTCTCTCTCTAAAAGGGGAGAACCAACGTACTATGATGTAATATGATGAATTGTGTGCTTCTATCAATATGACAAGATGATGTGATTTAAATGGAATTAGAACAAAGGGAAAGAAAAGATAGACCTGATAGACAATTGGAGAGCAACAACATAGATAGAATAGAGGAATAATTGTGAATGATCACAGTCCAAAGCCAACAAAAATCGTCTAAATGAGTTTCAAGAAGATGCGGAGATAATAAATAAAATATTAGAATTAAATTATTTAAAGTATGAATAGGTAAGTAACTTGAATCTAAAATGTTTAAAATATAAACAAAGTGTACAAAATCTATGTACACATCAATACATCCACATAATGTGATTCTATTACACTAACAGAGTTTTGATCCCAAACTTAAAACAAAAGAACTCCTTTCAACAATCCCTCCAACATCATTGATAATGACATCATATTTGACAATAAAATTAATGATAAAAACAACAATTTTAGAAAAAAATCTACTCCAAAATAAATTTTTTGAGTTGGCAAAAAAAGTAACCTAGGTCCTACTATAACATCTCATCTAGGAGAATCTTATTAGCTCAGTTGGTTAGCTACCTAAACTCCCACTTTAGCTTGTTGGTGAGGGTTCAATTCCCCATATTGTAATCCCCTCCCCATTCCCCTACCCCCAATTTTTTTTTTTTTTAAAAAACATCTCATCTCACAACAAAGCATTGACTGTCTACCCCCAGATACGTTGCCAAGACTTCCTCTGCACCTAATAACAATTGTTGTACTAATGAAAATACTTAAAAAATCTCAATGTTTTAAAAATAGAAACTTCATATTAGACATTCCAATATTTAGCATAGATGTCCCCTATTTATAGAAAAAACACCATTAAAGGAATAGAATTAGCAAACAAAATATTCCTAGTACCACAGTTACTACAAGAAAAAACACTTGTATTAAAACTAAAATATCTATCCCTATCAACTCTATAGTAATAGAATTTTTGAATCTATCACAAAACGCCAAGAATCTCCTTTTTAGTTCAGCAGAGAAGACAACAAAAAACAGAGCTCCATTTCTACTACCAAACAGGCCACTAGAAACATAAGCTCAAATGACTCTAATGAACAACTAAACTCCCTTTCCTACACCTCTCCCCACATTCCTAACATTTTTTATGACCTTGGGGGAACACCTATTAAGCAACTCTATCTCAACACACACACCCAGAACAACAACAGCTTAATACCACAACTATGACTAGAAATGAGTACATAGTCTACACGGCTAGGATTTGTCATTTACAACTGGTAGTAGTAAGTAATCTCTATCAAAGGTAGATGCCCCTCTATTTATTGGAAAAGCCATGAAATGATTAGAATATAGAAACCAATGTACGTACTTTTAGCACCGCAGTTACTACATTAGAAGATACTTTTATTAAAAATAAAATATCGATCTTTATCAACTCTATAATAATAGAACTTCTGAAAAAATTAATAAAATACCAAGACTACCTTTTTTAGCTCAGCAGGTAAGATGACTAGTGAACAGAGCTCTATTTACACTACCAAACAGATAACTAGTAAGTCAAGTTCAAACAACTCCAATGAACAACCAAACTCCTTGTCCAACCCCTTTTAACATTTTTGATCGCCTTAGGAGGGAACACCTTTTATACAACCCAAGCCCCCCCCCCCAACCTGGATATGGTGATAGTAGTACGGAACCTTATATTTACTGCCTATGTAGTCTTGGAAGGAATGAGGCTAGTCATGGAAGCTTAGAACAACCACCCCTGCATGTCTTCAGTCTTACAACATTCGTTGTTCTTTCGTTTCCTCCAAAGTTTGTTCTACTATCACCCTTTTGGGGAGATGCCTCCGTTCAACCCCATGAACTAGGTAACATGCAATAAATGTGTAATCTGATTTCCCAAATAGTAGAATTAGAAATCAAAAGATCATTCAAGCATAACATTGGACGATTTACCAAATTGTAAGGCAAACTTAAAGAGGAAAAAATTTGAGAAAGAGGAATAGCAATAAAGTTAAATGAAGATCTAATGAATCTGAAAAGAGGAATAGAATATCTATTCCAATGCCAGAAGCCACAATCAAGTGCAGCCTCAAACAATTCAAATTTTATATATCAAGGTTGTCGGTGATAGTACAGTGTTCTGTTTTCATGTTTCACTGCCTTGAAGTTCATTTTGCACGATCCTTATCAGTAAGACCATGCATCAGCATTGCTTTACAAAAGAAAGAACTGCCATGAAAATTTTTATATAAAACAAGAAAGATACACCTACCTACTCATGCTACTCTTTTGAACATGATAACTAATACTAACACTCTTTTTTTAAGTAAAAAATTACTAAGGGCGAGGAATCTGATTGGCAAAAATTTTGGGTAAACCAGGATATGCTGATAGTAGTGCGGAACCTAACATTATATAGTCGTGGAAGGAACGAGGCTAAGGATGGAAGCTTACAACAACCACTCCTGGATGTCTTCAGTCTTATAACATCTGTTGTGTTCCTTTCTTTCCCCAAAAGTTTGTTCTACTACCATCCTTTTGGGGAGATACCTTCGTTCAACCCCTTGAACTAGGTAACATTTAGACCCACTATTCTTCCCACCTTAATTACTTCTTTCCTCAGTAAATCATACAACAAAAATCATTTTATGGAGCATCCTAGTACTGAAGATAAAAACAAGTCCATCCAACTCAATAAGAGTCCACACCAATTTTGAGGAATCTCACCCTATGATTGTCTCAAACTATGTAGCCTAAAATTCTTAGGTACTATGTCCAAATCATCCCTCCGCTTCCTTAGACAGACTAGTACAAAATGTAAAGTGGATCAAAATCTAGAAAAGCTAGAGGAAATATTAGAATTGGTGAGGCAAACACAAACAAAAATCGTGATATTAAAAGAAATAAAAGTATAATTTTTCAAAGAGATGTTGATAAAATATGTATTCTTATCTACCCACTGAACTTATGAAAAATCTTGATAGACATATGGATTTCATGTAACCAGGAGATAGAAAATTGCATAGTCATCATAAACTTAACCCTAATGAATGGAAAACTTTTGGTTGTGGGTCAATTACCATGGATAATCATACCCCACTTGAATAGTTCTATGAATTTCATCATATTGAATTATAGGGGGTGGAAATGGATCTCATTTTAGGAGAAGCTTTAGGTCCTTGATCATTTGGCATAGGCCTCCTCTTGGTAGATGACTTTTCTTTCACTAAAATGGTTCAACTTTCTACCATGGGATCTGATGGAATAGTTATTCTATAAGATGACTCCCAACTAGAGTTGGACGAGAACACATCTTCTGGCTAAGAACTTTGTGCAATGATTAAGGCATGTTCAACTAGTGATTCATGGTTTTTTTTAGTTGTATATATGCTAGTTTTTGCAGGACTAATCATAGGACTTCATTGAAAATTTTCAAGAAAATAAAATACACGTATAATGGTAAATGCCTAATAGGTGGAAAATTTAATGAACTAGTCAATAGTACCAAAAGGACAAGAGCTAGGCCCAATAATTAATATTGTACTAGTGAATTTTGGAAAGTAGTTAATTATCATGAATTAGTAGACATGGACTTTAAAGGAGTAAAATGTGTGTGACTAAACAAGCTCTTTAAAAATAGAACAAAGCTTATCTTTGAAAGTGTTTACTGCTTTTTTTTCTAATGAAGAGTAGCTTTACAAATTTTCAAATTCCTAAGTACAACACCTTCCCCGTATTAACTCTAACCACTTGCCCTACTCCTATCATTTTTTCAAAAGCACAATAGTAATTGTACAAGCTCTTTTGATTTGATTCCACATGGACTTCTCATTTTGATTTTTAACATATTATTCTACAAAGCTAGGAGGAAAGAAAGGGATATTTTAAAAGAAATTCCAAACTTAGCAAATAAACAACTCCACATTCGGAAACATTTTCCACAAAATATGGAAAATGATGAGATGGCTAGAAGGAATTCAAAACTTACGACATTATACAACTAGTTTCTTCACCGAAAAACTGAAAATAGAACTCACCAAAAACTATAATCATCTTCTACAATTACAGCAAGGCTTCTGGAAACTTAAGTCAAGTGTGAATTGGCTAAATGATGAAGATTCAAACTTTAGGTTTCTTCATACTACAACCCTAAATAGAGAAGGAGAAATATAATTGTATTCCTTCAAAATAGCAAGGTAAGTGGCCTCTATAATCTTATAAGTATCACAAGCATAACTCTGTCTTACTTATGTGACCTATTTCTCTTAACCATACTAGACATTCTATAACCCGTTGCTCAAACAATGTTACATTACAGTAGCAGTGGATAAAATTATAGTAATGGAACTGAGGTGGCATTTGGTTCAAAATTTTGAAAAAATCAATCAAACCCCAAGAGAAGAAGTTTCAGTTTTGCAGATAGAAATGAAACAAAAGATATAACAATCAGATGATTTCTTATAAATCATCTAGGTAAATAATTATCAGGGAGCATCATTTCGAGTTTCAGCAACTAACTTTCTTAATTGAGGTTGTTTTCCATATTATCTTGACTCCTATTGATAAAACTTAATCCCAAATTTTTAATTTATGCAAATTTTCAAATTTCAGCTTTCAATTCAACCGAACATACCCAGCTAGCTATTATTAGGTTAAAAAGAAGAGCAAGTCTGGTGCACTAAAGCTTTCGCGGATCGCGTGAAGGGCCCGAACACATGAATCTACCGTATGCATACGTTGCATTTCTACCAAATGTTGTCATTGTTAGGTCAAATTAAAATTCAAAAAGAAACTAAAAGTTTAAATAAATCAAACTTAAGTCATCAAATAAGGCACGTTTCTAAGACTATTGAAACTTCAACACCTCTGTAAATTTCATAAGCAGTGTCACACAAACTTATAGGTCTGAAGTCCTTAAACTTACTCCCCCCACCCCCCAAAAAGATGTGGGTTTTGTTTATTTCTTTTGCTATGCACTCGTTTTTGAAAGCATTAACCCATAGGGAGATCGTTGATTCTCCTACAATATTCCAGTAGTTTTGTTAAATAAAGGGCTATAGACCATATGGTCCAAGGGCTTTATTGATGGAATGTTTCTAATTCGATAAGGTCAAAGAAGCAATAGGTTATAGAATGTCTAGTATTGTTAGGAGCAATAGTTTACACAAGTAAAAGAGAGTTATGCTTGTGATATTTATAAGATCATAGAGGCAACTTCCCTTGCTATTTTGAAGGACTACAATTATATTTCTCCTTCTCTATTAAGGATTGTAGTGTGAAGTAATCTAATGTTTGAATCTTCATCATTTAGCCATTTCACACTTGACTTAATTTTCCAGAAACCTTCCTCTAATTGTAGAAGATGATTATAGTTTTTAGTGAGTTCTAGTTTCAGCTTTTGGATGAAGAAACTAGTTGTACAATGTTGTAAGTTTTGAATTCCTTCTATCCTTCTTATCATTTTCCTTATTTTTGTAGAAAATGTTTACAGATGTTGAGTTGTTTATTTAAAAGTTTGGAAATTATTTTAAAATATTCCCTTCTTTCCTCTTAGCTTTGTAGAATAATATTTTAAAAATCAAAGTGAGAAGTCCACATGGATTCAAATCAAAAGAGCTTATACACTTACTATTGTGAATTTGAAACAATGATAGGAGTAGGGCAAGTGGTTAGAGTGAATATGGGGAAGGTGTTGTACTTAGGTATTTGAAAATTGGTAAAGCTACTCTTCATTGACGAAAAAGCGGTAAAATGTTTCAAAGATAAGCTTTGTTCTATTTTTAAAGAGCTTGTTTAATAACACACATTTTACTCCTTTAAAGCCCATGTCTATTAATTCATGATAATTAACTACTTTCCAAAATTCACTAGTACATGATTAATTATTGGGTCTAGCTCTTGTCCTTTTTTTACTACTAAGTAGTTCATTTAAATTCTCCACTTATTAGGCATTTACCATTATATGTGTATTTTATTTTCTTGAAATTTTTCGACGAAGTCCTATAATTAGTCCTACAGAAACTAGCATATGTACAACTAAAAAAAACATGCATCACTAGTTGAACATGCCTTAATCATTGCACAAATTTCTTAGCTAGATGATATGTGCTCGTCCAACTCTAGTTGGGAGTTATCTTATAGAATAACTATTCCACCTGATTCCATAGTAGATAGTTGAACCATTTTGGTGAAAGGAAAGTCATCTACCAAGAGGAGGCCTATGCCAGACGATCAAGTACCTAAAACTTCTCCTAAAATTAGATCCATTTCCACCCCTACAATTCAATATAATGAAATTCATAGAACTACTCACGTGGGGTATGATTGTCCATGGGAATTGACCCACAACCAAAAGTTCTCCATTCATTAGGGTTAGGTTTATGATGACTATGCAATTTTTTATCTCCTGGTGCATGAAATCCATATGTCTATCAATATGTTCCATAAGTTCAGTAAGTAGGTAAGAATCCATATTTTACAAACGTCTCTTTGAATAATTATACTTTTATTTCTTTTAATATCATGATTTCTTTTTGTGTTTCCCTCACCAATTCTAAAATGTCCTCTAGCTTGTCTAGATTTTGATCCACTTTACATTTTATACTAGTCTATCAAAGGAAGCAGAGGAATGATTCGAACATAGTACCTAAGAATTCAGGCTACATAGTTTGAGACAATCATAGGGTGAGTTTCCTCCAAATTGGTGTGGACTCTTATTGAGTTGGATAGAGTTGCTTTTATCTTCAATACTAGGATGTTCTGTAAAGTGATTTCAGTTGCATGTTCTACTGAGGAAAGTAGTAATTAAGGTGGCAAGAATAGCGGGTCTATTAATGATACCTAATTCAAGTGGTTGAACAGAGGCATCTCCCCAAAAGGCTGATAGTATAACAAACATTGGGGGAAAGGAAGGAACACAACAAATGTTGTAAGACTGAAGACATCCAGGGGTTGTTGTTGTAAGCTTCCATTCCTTTTCTCGTTCCTTCCAAGACTACATAACGTTAGGTTCCAAACTGCTATCACCATATCCTGGTTCACCAAAAGTTTTTGCCAATCGGATTCCTCGCCCTTAGTATTTTTTACTTAAAAAAAGTGTATAAGTATTAGTTGTCATGTTCAAAAGAGTAGCATGAGTAAGTAGGTGTATCTTTGTTGTTTTATATGAACATTTTCATGACAGTTCTTTTTTTTTGTAAAGCATCTTATTTTATATGAAAATTTTCATGGCAACTCTTTCTTTTGTAAAGCAATTTTGACGTATCGTCATGCCGATAAGGATCATGCAAAAAGAACCTCAAGGCAGTTAATCAAGACAAACAGAATAGTGTACCACCACCAATAACCTTGATATACATAGTTTGAATTGCTTGAGGCTGCACTTCGTTGTGGCTTCTGGCATTGGAATAGATATTCTCTTCCTCTTTTCAGATTCATTAGATCTCTATTTCCCTTTACCGCTATTCCTCTTTCTCAAATTTTTTCCTCTTTAAGTTTGCCTTACAATTTCGTAAATCATCCAATGTCATGCTTGAATGATCTTTTGATTTCTAATTCTTCTATTTGGGAAATCAGATTACAAGTTTATTTCATGTTACCTAGTTCAAGGGTTGAACAGAGGCATCTCCCCAAAAGGGTGATAGTAGAACAAACATTGGGGGAAAGGAAAGAACAGCGAATGTTGTAAGACTGAAGACATCCAGGGGTAGTTGTTTTAAGCTTCCATCCCTAGCCTCATTCCTTCCAAGACTTCATAGGCAGTGAATGTAAGGTTTCGTACTACTATCACCATATCCTTGTTGGGGGGGGGGCTTAGGCTGTATAAAAAGTGTTCCCTCCTAAGGTCATCAAAAATGTTAAAATGGGTTAGACAAGGAGTTTGATTGTTCATTAGAGTTGTTTGAACTTGCTTACTAGTTGTCTGTTTGGTAGTGTAAATAGAGCTTTGTTCACTAGTCATCTTACCTGCTGAGCTAAAACAGGGAGTCTTGGTATTTTCTTTATATATTCCCAAAGTTTTAATTTTTGCAATTCAAGTTTTACCCCCAATTTCCACCCTACGTTTTCCTATAAATACTCTATTTTGGCTACCATTGAGGGGGAGCGATTCTTGACAAAAAATGGGGTAGGGTTCTTCAGAAAAACATGCAAAATTTCTAGTGATGGAGCTGCACCTCACCTCCAAGAAAATTATATTTTTCTCCAAAAAATCATAAATTTTTTAAGATTACAATTCATAGTCAAACACTGTCAGGTTTCTATTCCCAAGATCGTTGTTGTGAGAAGTTCCATCATATCGTTTCTTCTTAGTTCGCTGCCCCAAGAAAGGTAAACTCTTTCCCATTCATCATCTATTTTAGTTACAAATGTTGTTGATTTAGTTATAATTTTGTAATTTTGTAATTTTGTAACCTATCCTCTTATTTCAGTTGAGCATGGAATTTATATGAAATTCTTACTGCTATTCTTTGTTGTTTCTGGCATGATTCTTAAATGTGTTTTGACAGTTTTTTCCCCTTTTATTACTATTATCTCTTCTATTGGTAGATACTAATCTATACCCCTTTTACTTACATGTACTTCCTCCTTCGAGTCCATTTTAGAGTTTACCTTTGCATATCCTTGAGTTTTGAGTCAGTCTCTTCATCTACGAGTCGGGAGGATGTTGTTACACAAGGTTTGGGAAGCTACTTGGCAGTTTGAGGAAGCCGTATAAAGAGTTTTGAGGGTTGGGTCAAGGTTGTATATATATATATTGATATAAAGTATATATATAGCAAATTTATACGTGAACAATAATTGGGGCCAAAAAGCCGAATCTTTGCATCAGCAGGAATTGTGGGAATGGGCCAAACCCATGTTTTTGGAGTAGTAGCAGCTGGGTTAGATTTTATGGCCCATGTAGGCCCAATTATTCATTAGATGTTAGGATAGGGAATTTGGGTCTACCGCCAAATGATTTATATTCTTCCATTTTTACTTGATTATTGTATTTATTTGTTATTGCTTGATTCTAGCTCTAACATTTTGTTTATTTAGTTTTAATCTAATTAATGTTTCCAAAAGTCAAACCATTTGTGTTAGTCAAAAAATTTATTTTGTGATTTTTAATTCGAAGAATGCATTTCTAAATCTTTCCAATGTTAAACGACCCCAAAAAGTGCCCGAAAATGTGCCTCAGAAGTGCCCAAAATCGTAATTTCCATATATCTCAAAGTCCATGCGTGATATCAAAAATTCGATTTCATATTCTTGTTCAGAGGATCAAATTAAAGGGGGAGTGGGACTAACCCCGATTTTAGAGCAAATGAATCGCAATTTCATTTTTCCAAAAATCAATTTCTAGTGAGTACTGCGCCTTGCTGGCGCGACGCATCATATGTTTTCTATTCAGTTTTTCTAATCTTAGTTGAAGGATTTTGGATATTGGGCCTAAGTGTTCCCATGCATGAAAATACCTATACTTTGCCATATTTTACCTTCATATCATTGAAGACATTCCCGAATACTCTCTCAAACACTTAGACAATATTTCATCTCTAAGTTCAAGTCCCAAAACTCAATCCGGATCTTAAGGATTTCACTCAAGCTTCAAGTCTCCGTTTCAAATCTTCTTCAAGAAATTCTCTAAAGATAAGGTATGTGAGTTTCAACTAATAGGTCCTTTCATCCATGGTTCCCAAGCTTCCTTTTTACCTAAATTGCATGATTTAAAGTTGATTTACTCATAGGTCTTATTTATTATGAATTTCACTATACACTATATTTGGATTTCATGAAATTGTGATTGTTTTAGCGTATTTTGAGCTATGAATCTAAGATCTATTGTGAGATTTGATAAAGGGTTTTGATGTATATTACTTGAAGGTGTTACCAAATATCTATTGATGATTTTACACTGAATTTTCTGTCATGATTCCACTCTTGAGTTGCATGGTTTTGCAATAGCACTACATACTCGCCAAGTGTTTGATAAAATAGCCCGTTATGTTTTCTTGAGGAATTGAAGGTCTAATGCATGTCTTATGAGTTGAATGACTATACGATGATGAAAGGAATGTACATATATGATATTATCTCTATAATATTAGGGATTGACCAAGCCTCACTCGGGAGGTTGTAGGCCCGCGTAACCTTGTTGAGGGGTTTGTAACTCGATTGCCTCGCTCGAGAGGTCGTAGGCCTGTGCAACCTTGTTGAGGGTTTTGTACATTGATCGCCTAGCTCGGGAGATGGTAGGCCTATGCAATCATGTCGAGATGTTTGTACCTTAATAACCTTGTTGTGGGGTTTGTACCTTTCAACCAATTGAGAGGTTCATACCTCATTCGCCTGGAGGAGATGGTAGGCTTTGGATATTCACTATTAATGGTCTCTCCTTACATATGTATTATATTCTATATAAGCATGATTTTACTTCAACCATCATCTATACATGCCATATTGTTATATGCTTATTCATTACCTACGTTATGCATTTTGTTGATGGTTCTTATCACTTGTTGCATGCCATTCTACATACTTTAGTATATTCAAACATACTAATGCATACTCTATGCCTACATTATGTCAACATGCAAGAGCTGGACCCCGCTTGAGCATCTTCCTCCATGTAGCTAGTACAATTTTTCTCAAGCTAATTGGTTAGTCCTCCATTCCGAGGATAATATCTATGATCTCATGCTATGCACTAAGACTACCTTTCTTTTATGTATGTATTGACTATGAGGGTGATCCTGGTTGCTTGTCTTGGCCCCTGCTAAGTATCTACGTAGTAGAGGTGCTGTTGGACATGATGTATAATTACTCTATGAGCCTTGGCTCTCTTGTCTCTTGATTTTTATATTACAAAAGTTCTCCCTTAGTCCCTTTGCTCTTATTTTCATTTTTTCAACGCCATTCAATTGCTTCCACGACCAAGGATGTGTAATGATATGCTAAGAGGCTTATTTGGGGGTTCCTTCAGGTTTTCCATTTGCTGATCATGACTAGCTCCTAGGCTTGGGTTGTGACAAAGATGGTATCAGAGTACTAGGTTGTTGGGTCCTTGGTATCCAACACACCATGTTGATTAGAGTCTTATTCATGGTTGTGAAGCGTGCCACGACTATGAATAGGAGGCTATAAGGCATTCTAGGAAATGTTTCTCTTCTTCATGATCTATGTCATGCGATAGAGTCAGGTCCCCTAGGGCTTATTGTTAGTCCCTAACCATTACATTTCAGGATATGTCTCAAGCTGCTCAAAATAGCGATGCATCGAGTGCAGAGGTTCGCAATGCTCTATGGGTATTGGCCAAGGTGGTGACAAAATTGACAACTTAAGTCAATCAACAAGTGAGTGCTCCCGAGACTTCAAATTGTAAGTGAAGGGGTAGTGAGGCCAAGAGGGACCGTTTTGAAGGAAAGTTCCAAAGTCTCAAAGATAGAGGTAATGGTATGTGTCAAACATGTGGCAAGGTACATAGAGGCCCATTTTTGAGGGGCACCAAGACTTGCATCGGTTATGGTGAAGAGGGGCATAAGAGGAGGGATTGTCCTAGTAAATGCAATAAGAGTAAAGGGGGTGATGATGGGGTGACTCATCTTGGATGCCAAAAATGTGGAAGGAATCATAGCGACGCATGTTGGAGGAACACGGGTGCATGCTTTGGGTATGGTGAGATGGGCCATAAAATTTTATATTGTCCATATGCTCACAACAAAAGTAAGGATGGCCGACCACAAAGGCAAGGTGGTCACGTTGATCAAGGGTCTCAAGGAGGGGATGAGGTGCTCGATGATGCTACCGATATATTGAAATTTCCTTTGGCTTTGATGTGTATGCCTTGATGGGCCTCAGTGCCACTGTCTCTTTCATTATTCTTCCTTATGGCTAGTAGACTTCAAGTGTGCCAAGTTGTTGTGTGAATGTTTGGAGTCTAACCCCTTTGTTGAATCTATTGTTGTTAGAAAGTTCATAGGTATTTTTTCGTGTTCATATTGCGATAGGTCTTGCCTTGTGATTTGTTGGGTTTGATACGGTGAATTTTGATGTCATACTTGGGATGGATTAGTTGTAAAAGATGTTGTGTCTCCTTGGATAGTAGAACCCATAGAGTTAGATTCCAAGTCCTTACTAAACCCGTTTTTGAGTGGGAGATTGTCTAGTAGTAGCAAAAGAGATAGATCCATTTCTTGTACTATGGTACACTTGATCTTTAAAAGGGTTTTATTCTTCATCTTGTAAGAGTTAGGGATGTTGCATCTAAGTTATTTCTATTAGTCTATTTTGGTGGTAGATGAGTCCTTGGTGTCCTTACCAGTATTCTTGACTTTGGAATAATGCCTTTAGCATCACGCCCCAAAGTCTCGTAGGGCGGACCGGCACCTGTTGCCAATAAGGCTCAGGAGAACCAACCTAAAACTATATGCATTCTATACATATTATATGGGGTTTCTACATTTAACATGCCTTTAATAAGATAAATAGTCATAACAAGCCAAAAGGAGATGCATATGACTAGGCCGTTGGGGCCACACTGTCTAAAGTGCGAGACATGACTTCACTGTGCTTTACATAGTCTACAAAGCCTCTAAATAGAGAAAAACATCTGATAAGGGTCGGGACAGGCCCCGCCTCAACTAACTGTACAATATAAACATATAAGCTCTAGACATGCAAAGCTCCGAAGCAACCTGGAGCTAGGTAACTACAGCTGAATGTTCTGTACTCCTACTGGGGAGATCTACTAGCACCTGTACCTGCAGCATGAAATGCAGGTCCCCCGTAAGGGACGTCAGTATGGGATAATGTACTGAGTATGTAAAGCAGTATATAATGTATAAAGTAAGTACTCAAATGAAACCATGCATCTGTAGAAGATCAGGGATCACCCTTAGTTATACTGTGGAATCATGTACTTTATTTTCTTTATATCACTTTACCTTTACTGTAAAACCTATACTATAAAATATGTGCGCAGCTGTAAACAAATGACCAACTGATCAGTGGTGAAACTGTATCGAGATCGTCCCTACGTTAGGTTCTTCATGAACCCCCTCAGGCTACCACCCGTAAACTGTATCAGGATCGTCCCTATGCTAGGTTCTCAATGAACCCCCTCAGTATTCATATATGTAACCAAATTTGAAAGTGACTATGTATAAAATCATATGAATATGTCAAAGAATGGAGACACAGTTAATAGTTGTGTCGAAGTTGGTAAATGCCTTTATGTGCCAAGGAAGGATCTATGTTTTATGCCAAATGGTACAAAATCAAATAACCTTACATACCTTGTTGTATGACCTTGTTACTACCTCGAGATAACCATCCCTTCCTCCATATACTTATCTACAACATAGTAGGTGATAAAACTAGCATTAATATCTAATAGATACACCTTGACATCCAATCACATAAGAAAACAATACATGGACAGCAAACGGGTGTTTATAAACCCGAGCGTATTCCTGTAACTTTTCCGCCTCTAATCGTATTTTCTAATACACATTAGTATGTACACATCATGTACAGAAAATTTCAATGCCATAAAAGTCTTACAACGTCCCACAAAACACAATACATCACAATTCCACACAATCTAAAAATGGATAGAATAACGTTACCTTCCTTCACTACCTTTCGATGTCGACAACTCCAAACCTATTCCAACTTTAACCAACTGTTCCAGTAAAATTTACACATATAAAAATACCCAGAACAGTCTCATCACAGCACTTAAGAAGTCATGAAGGACATGAGCTAATAGCCTTATATACAACAGCCCGATAAAACACACTTGTTAAATGAGACCAAAATCAGGGTAGCAACCTTAGGGTGATGTTTATAACTCAAACAATGTTAATAAAACCAAGTTTTCTTCATAGTACAACTCACAAACCATAGATAAATCATAAAAACAAAAGGAGAAGGTGCAGCAACTTTCTGCACAGAATCTGTCCAACAAATTTCAGCAAGCATAACTAGCATCTATTTCTTGTTCTTCATGATGAAACCATACTAAAAACACAACTATAATTACTTAACTTTGTTTTAAAGGTTTAGAGGCTCCTTAAGAACCCTAGAAGTCCCTTTTAGCGGTTTTAAAAAGTTGAGAAAAGTTGAGAGAAAATAGAGAGAGCAATCTGATTTTTTGTGAGTTCAAGTGAGAAATGAATT
>JAABOM020114118.1:0-23671 GCA_011800125.2 Solanum clarkiae | reverse complement strand
TCCCCAGTAGGAGTACAGGATATTCAGCTGCTGTCACCAAGCTTCAGGTTGCTTCGGGGCTTTGTATATGTCTAGAGCTTACATGTTTTATTTCACAGTTTGTTAAGGCGGAGCCTGTCCCGACCCTTATTAGATGTCATTCTTTATTTATAGGTTTTGTAGACTATGTAAAGTAAAATGTGGTCATGTCATGTACTTTAAACAGCGTGGACCCAATAGCCCAGTCAAATGCACTTTCTTTTGGCTTGTTATCACTGTTTATCTTTTAAAAGGCATGTCAAACGCAGCAACCACTTATAGTATTTATAGAAAGCGTATAGTTATAGGTTGGTTCTCCCGAGCCTTATCAGAAACGGGTGCCAGTCCGCCTTAACGGGACTCTGGGGCGTGACAAATTGGGATTTCGTAGAAGCCTGGGCACTATAATCTCAACCAACCCTATCAAAGTATAAATAGGGTGTCAAATAATTTTGACCCCACTTTTCTTAGAAATACCCAAAATACTCGATCCCTCTCTTGAACCCTAAGCTTCCGACCTGCGTCCGACTACTACATCATATTTCCAGCTAGTTTTTCAGCCACTACTCCGACTACCTAGGGTTTACCCTCCTCGGCTCCTCCTTCAATTTTCATGTTTTTTCTCAAATATAGTAAGTTCTTAACCCTAAGATATTTCAAATACAGAAATTGATGTGATTAGACCATATTTAATTAATGGTTTTAGGGAAGACTAATTGGTCTGGGTTCGAATTCATGATTGTCTTTGTATATTTTTGGTGTGTAACTTTGAATGAAGTGTTGCCATCATTGTGAAATAGCGTTAAGTGTCAGAAACTTGTGTATGCAACCATTATGTTTGAATTTTCATATGTGAATTCCACGTCATCACATTTCATTTGAATTGAATAGTGTACATTGTTTGAAAAAGATCGATAGGGTCATGTGTGATTATTGCATATGGGGTGTTGGGAATTTGTGAAATCATGTGGGATGCATAATTTGTTGCTTCGGTACTAAACTTGAATATTGGAAATTGTGGTTTAGGGACCAATTTGATAGACTTGGAAACCCAAATTTCCTGATAATTTGTATTACGAGAGTTTTCAATAGCTGGTGAAATCTTCCACGAGCTGTGGTTGCCCCTCGTATGAAATTCAAAAAACTTGAAGTTTCTGGGATCCTTTTAGATGAGACCTTCTATATGTCATAGTTTATTCTGCAGGTTGTAGATAGGCCTCGTAAATTCATGCCAGTAAAATTTCAAAATTGGAACACATCTATGACTCGGTCTATGACTCATGGAATACTCTATAAGTCATACTTGGCTGTAGGTGCAATTCCAGTAGCTATGTTTAATAAACTCTATTACTATGAGGGTCTTCTATCGCTTGTAGTTTTCACTACCGCCTATAAAAGGGCCTTCGCAGACCCATTTGTAGTCATTTCAAATATGTTTGTGATTTTCATTCCTTTACTTGTGGGGCTAATCTTATTTGCCAAATGTGTGGGTTTCAGGTACTATAGCACCAAAAGCTAGGAGAGATATGATTAGGTCCATGCAGTAACATCTATGAGATGGGCCCTAAGAGGATCAGGGAACATCTGAGGCTAGTGGATCACTAGAGAAGCTCAATGTCCAGCCTGACCCGGATGCTAAGTGACTATAGACACGGGCGCTACCACTCGACATGCTAGGAAGTCCCAAACTCAGTCTATCATTGTCCTCTCTCCCTAGTCTAAAGAGAGAGGCAATAAGGATAGCGTCTCTATTCAGATGACTCCCACCAAAGAGGAGTCCGAGTCAAGATCCTACTATGAGTAAGAAATAGAGTCCTCCGCATCAACTCAAGCATCAATCTCACCTCCAGATGCTCTATCTAGCCGGTGGTGTGTTGAGGACATGCAAGCTATGTACCAACAGGGCATATAGAAGGACGAGTATGTCCGACTAGCTCGTTCCATTTTTGAGGAGCCCTACATTATCACTAAGGGTGTGCATCGGTCGGTTCGATTCGACTTTGTACATTATCGATTCTTTTTATCAGTTTGCAATTTTTCAATATTCTAAATGAATAAGAAACCAGTAAAATAATTTTTATTAGTTTTCAATTTATCAGTTTTAAGTCCTTAATAGTTTGATTTTTGGTTTACCTGATAAGAATAATAATGAGAATTTGCATTAATTAAAAACAGAGAGTACAAAAATTATGTTTACAAACTTGCAAAAGCTTTAATTAGTTAATTAAAAACTAAAATACTAAAGTGGATAACTAATCACTTAAGTACTATAAAGATTAAAATACGTAATGTATTGGTGTAGTGTCCTATTACTATTAAATTACTAATATTTAATATTTATGAAAGGGTAAAATAGTAAATTATTATTATCTTATTAGGTTATGGGTTTACCCAGTAACCCAATAGTTAAAATCGATATTGAACCGATAGCCCAACAATCTTTTTTTTCCAAAACAATTTAAAACTTGATAACCAATACCCAATACCAAAAAACCAATAATGTTTTTCTCGATTCAGTTTATTGGTCGGTTTTGTTTTTGAACACCCCTAATTATCACTTGGAGATTGGATAGTATCACAGGCCTTCAGGACACTAACACCCGATATGGGCTCTAGTGGCTGGCAGGACCATCAGGAAAGTACTCTTCGGCCATAGTTTGGCTGTTCTTTGCATCATACGCTGCCACCATTCTAAGCTCTCTTCCCAAGGGGAAGAAACCCCTCATTCTGTCCTGATTGACACATCCTAGGTTGAGGGGTCGTTAAGTGGATATCTTAGAGACTACCATCCACTGCATGTTATTTGGGCCTAATTTCCTAGCCCCCAGGTCCATGGTAGAGTTCGATGGAAGATTAGGAAAGACTCAAGTTGAAACGCCCCAAAAATGTGCTTCGAAAATGCCCATAATCATAATTTCTATATATCTCAAAATATATATCTGGTATAAAAATCTGAATTCGTATTCTTGATCAGGGGACAAAATTGAGTGGGGGATGGGTAGAACCCGAATTTTAAAAGACCATAGCGAAAAACGATTTTTGCAAAATTTTTTGGAAACAGTAACGGTGCGCGATGGCTCCGTGACGTGGACCCATCGCAGAGCAGTGTTAGAACATCCTTATTTTTCCTGTTTCGGCAAAAGGCAATAGGGTAATGGCACAACGCGCACTTAAGTGTGAAATTACCCATACTTAGCTATTTTCCAACTCCACATCACTCAAAAACTCTCTCTGAAACCTCTCAACCATTTTATCAGAATACCTATCCAAATCCAAGAATTTCAAGCTCACTTTGGATATCAAGATCTCTATTCAAGATTCAAATCTCCTTCAAGTCTACATCAAGAAAACCAAAGTTTAAGGTATATGGGTTTCATCCATTGGGTCTTTTCACCCATGGAGCCCAACCTTCCTATTTTATGAAAATTACATGATTTCAAGTTGTATTACCTATGGGTATCTATTATTATGAAATATGAGAATGAAATATATTGGAGTTTTGTCAAACATTGTTGATTATGCATGGATGCCTATTTTGAGCTTATACCATGGATAAATCTTTGTTTGTGGAGACTATACATTATTCAAGCTACGAAATCTATGAACTATTGTGAAGTTTTGATACGATTTACAAGTTACCCAAGATTGGGTTTTACCATGATGTTGGTGGGCTAATTTACATGACTTTAAGATGCATTGATTTCACTATTTCATGATCAATACTCTTGCATTTTGCATGATTTGAACATGTACTCATATGTGCCCACCAAGTGTTCGATGAAATGTCAAGTCAAGATTCTCCAGTTATTTACATGTTTTATAAGTCAAGTGACTTTATGATGAATATGGGCTATCAAGTATATTATGAATTCATGAAATTATCTATGATTATGCGAGTATCAAGTTAAGCCCTATTTTAAAGATTTTACCACTTGTGAGCCATTCATGTTAAAGCAAAGGTTTATGTATGATTATGGTCTATTCTCCTGTCTTAAGTTAGGCTCACCATTAGAGGTGAAGCATTTCTTACGTGATACTCATGACATGATTCTATGTTAATTATAAGTTATTAAAGTATGATTATTTCAAGTGTTCCGTAGGATTAGACTAAGCACCGATGGATTGGATGTCAACGTAGACTACCTTCAAGGTTCCATACTCCTTTACTCAAATTATGTGCCAACATAGGGTTATACTTTACCCTTGCTACACTAGTGGATCCATTTAGTGCACTTAATCATCAAATCCACGCTGAAATGGGACAGGTTCCCCTGAGGAGGGTTACATTTTTTAAATGGGACAGGCTCCCATAAGGTGAAGTATGGTTTACCTTGGCAAGCAGATCACCTCTTTAATGATAAGGGGTATTCATCGGGATTCCAAGTTGTAGCTCGCTTGGTCTTACTTTTTTCAGTTAGGGTCTCTTGCCACACATGTATTATGATCTATACAGGTTGAATAACTTACAAGCATGTTTTACTTCGAGCATTGATCATGCATGCCACATTGAGAGTGTACTTATCTATTGCTTATTATTATGCATTTAGCTATATTGGCTTATATCTTGTTGCATTGCATCCTACATATTTAGTACACTCAAACATAATAATGCAGATTTGATACCTACATGATATCACCATGTAGGGATTAGAGTCCCATTTGATCATCCTCCTCCTCGACATGGCTAGTTCGGTCCTTTGAAGCAAAATTTGGTGATTCCTCAGTCCTGAGGATAATATCTACTTATTTTATGCTATGTTGAGACTATTTCTCTATGTTGGATACTTATTACTATGAGTGTGAGCCCGGGGAGTGTCTTGGCCCCCACTCCATTCTAAATATAGAGGTGTTGTTAGATATTGTGTACTCATGCTATCGGGCTTGACTTTTCTTATGTTTCTATTCTAATAAAGGATTTTCCCTTATTCCTGATTCCTTTTTTAATCCTAATCTTGTTTATGTTTATTTTACTTCCACAACCAAGAATGTATATATGTAACAATCAAGAGTCTTGTTTGGGTTGTCTTCGGACTTCTCATTCGCCGTGTCATATCTAGGCCTTAGGCTTGGGTCATAAAAAACTTAGTATCGGAGTACTAGGTTGTTAATGGTCCTTAGAATCCAACACACAACATCATAGAGTCTTATTCATGGTTGTGAAGTGCGCCAAAACTATGATTAGGAGGCTATGAGGCGTTTTAGGAAAATGCTTCACTTCTTCACGATCTATGTCGTACGATAGAGTTAAGTCCCACTAAGACTTATTCCTGATTCTAAAAGCATTACGATTCAGAGTATGTCTCATGCTTCTTAGAATGGTGGGAACGGTGGTGATCATCTCTCACTTGGAGATCAACTTATCAATGGTGATTTGTCGAATGTAGAGGTTCATAATGCTCTATGGCTATTAGGCAAGGTTGTAACTGCTCAACTCAATCAACAAGATGGTGCTCCTGAGACTTCAAGGGATAAGAGAAAGGAAAGTGAGGCTAAGAGGGCCCGAGTTGGTGGTGACTCATCTTCTACTGGCCTACCGATTCCGAAGTACAAGAAGAAAAGGATTCTTTTTGCCACTTGCCAAGGGTGTGGCAAGAAGCATCAAGCAAGGTGTTTGTGGGCACCAAAGATTGTTTCAAGTGTGGTGATGTTGGGCATAAGATGAGGAATTGCCTGTCAACCTCAAGAAAAAGGGAGAAGAAGGGCTAAATTTGAAAGAAGGTTTTCATATGCTAAGCCTAGTGGCAATGGTGGAGTGACCCATCCTAGGTGCACAAAATGTGGGAGGAATCATGGTAGCTCATGTTGGAGGAACATGAGTGCATGTTTTTGGTGTGACAAGATGGGCCACAAGATTGTTGATTGTCCATATGCTCAAAGGAAAGGCAAGGGTGTTGGTGTTCAAGCTTCTCCTCCGTTCCACAAGTGTGGAAAGTACCATCCAGGAGATTGTTTAGCCGCTTTGATTGCATGTTTTGAGTATGGCGCAAAGGATCATAAGTTGAGACATTGTCCATGGGTTGCTAGGGATCATGAGGATGACCATTGACATTCCCAACTATACCCCTCTAGGGGTCACTAGACTTGGCATGGTGCTTCAAAGGTATGTTGAAGGTTTTGATTTTGATGCGTATGCATGGATAGACCCATGTGCCACTCTTTTTTTTATTACTACTTTTGTTGCCAAAAAGCTTCATGTTAATCCCGAACTGTTGTGTGAAATTTATGAAATGTCTACCCCCGTTGTTGAGTCCATTATTGCTAAAAGAGTTTATAGAAATTGTCCCGTGTCCATTTTGCATAAAATCTTCCCTTGTAATTTTGTTGAACTAGATATGGTGGATTTTAGTGTCATTCTTGCAATGAGCCCGTCCTTGAGTGGGAAAGTCATGATTTTGTGGTCAAGGGTAGATTAATATCTTGTCTTGAAGCCCAAAAATTGATTTCTAAGGATTGTCTTTATCATCCTATGAGGGTTAGGGATGTTGAGTCCAAAGTCCTTCCAATTGAGACAGTTCCAATGGTTGATGAGTTTCTCAATGTCTTTCCCGATGAGCTTACCAGTGTGTCACTAGAAAGGATAACAGATTTTGGTATAGACCTTCTTTCCGATACTCAAAATTTCTATTCTCCCTTCCCGTATGTCACCAGCGAAATTAAAGGAATTAAAGGAGCAATTGAGGGATTTGGTGCAAAATGGTTTTATAAGACCTACTAAGTCACCTTGGGGTGCACTAGTATTATTTGTGAAGAAAAAAGATTGTTCTCTTAGAATGTACATTGATTACCTGTAACTTAATAGAGTCACCATAAAGAACAAGTACCCTATACCAAGGTTTGATGACCTTTTTGATCAATTTCAAGGGGCTTGTCACTTTTCTAAAAATGATCTTCGGTCCGGGTATCACCAAGTGAAAGTGAGGGAATGTGATATTCCCAAGATGGCTTTCCGAACTAGATATGGGCACTTTGAGTTTGTCGATATGTCCTTTGGGTTGAATAATACATCGACTATATTTATGAATCTTATAAGTAGGGTCTTTAAATCCTACCTTTGCTTGTTTGTGGTGGTTTTTATCGATGATATCTTGATTTATTCCCATAGTGAGGAGGAACATGTGGATCACTTGAGAGCAGTATTAGAAATCTTGAGGGAGGAAATATTGTATGCTAAATATGAAAAATGTGAGTTTTGGTTGAAAGAGATTGCTTTTCTAGGACATATAGTGTCGGCTGATGGCATTAAGGTGGATCTTAAGAAGATGGGGGCAATTAGAAATTGACCTAGACCTTTGGCTCTATTGAATATTAGTAGTTTCTTGGGTTTGACGAGTTATTACCAGAGGTTTGTAAATGGGTTCTCTTCTATTTCTTCCCCTGTGACAAAGTTGACCCAAAAGAAGGTTGTTAGAGCTCCTTAAAGAATATAATATGATGTGCATTATTACCCCGACACAACTAATGTTGTCGCCGATGCTTTAGTAGGGTGTCTTTGGGTAGTCTATCTCATGTTGATAATGGTGGCAAGGAGGTAGCTAGAGAGGTTCACCAGTTTGCCAGATTGGGGGGTTAGGTTGAATGAAGTTAAGAATGGTGTTATAGTGCTTGTTGATGGTTCTAAATTGTCCTTGAATAAGGAGATAAAGACAAAACAAGATCTCTTGACCCCATTGTGCTAGAGTTGAAGACCTTGGTGAAGGATGGTAAAGTGGAGGTTTTCTCCCAAGGGGGAGATGATGCCCTTAGGTACCAAGGTAGATTGTGTGTGCCTAATGTTGATGATTTGAGGAAGTTGATTTTAGAGGAAGCTCATAATTCATCCTATCCTATTCTATTCATCCCGGTTCAACAAAGATGTATAGAGACTTAAGAGAGGTGTATTGGTTGGGTGGTCTGAAGAGAGATATTACGAAGTTCATATTTGGATTTCATTATTGCCAACAAGTGAAAGCCGAACATCAACAGCTGGGTGGCCTAACCCAAGATATAGTGATTCCTACTTGGAAGTGGGAAGAGACTAACATGAATTTTATAGTTGGGTTGCCTAAGACTAGGAAACATTTTTAGTCTATTTGGGTTGTTGTGGAGAGAATGATAAAGTCGGCTGTCTTCTTACTGGTCAAAACCATTTATGGTGCCAAAGATTATGCCAAGTTGTATGTACATGAGTTTGTTAGATTGCATGGAGTGCCCTTGTCTATCATTTTGGACGTGGTGATCAATTTACTCTCACTTTTGGAGGTCCTTCCAAAGAGGTCTTGTTACCAAGGTTAAGCTTAGCATGACCTTTCATCCTCAAATGGATGGTCAAGCCGAGAGGACTATCCAAAATCTTGTAGATATGCTTAGGGCTTGTGTTTTGGAGTTTAATGGTAGTTGGGATGAACATCTTCCTTCATTGAATTTTCTTACAACAATAGCTACCACTCAAGCATTGGTATGACTCCCTTTGAAGCTTTATGTAGTAGACATTGTAGATCCTTAAATGGGTGGTTTGAAGTGGGGGAGATGGCTTTGCTAGGTCTGGATTTGGTCATGGAGGCCATGGAGAAGGTAAGGTTGATAAAGAAAAGATTGAAAACAGCCTAAAGTAGACAAAAGTCCTATTCTAATGTGCGGAAAAAGATCTTGAGTTTAAGGTTAGTGATTGGATTAACTTAAAAGTCTCACCCATGAGGGGTGTGGTCCGATTTGGCAAGAAGGGGAAATTAAGCCCAAGGTTCGTGGGTCCTTATAAAGTTTTGAGGAGAGAGGGTAAGGTTTCATATGAGTTGGTGTTTCCTATAAAACTGAATATGGTTCATACGATCTTCCATGTGTCCATGTTGAGAAAGTGTGTGGGTGACCCGAGTGCTATAGTGCCCTTGGATGTTGTGGGGCTTGTAGGAGATATTTGACCTATGAGGAGGTCCCGATGGAGATTTTTGATAGACAAGTGATGATGTTGATAAGCAAGGATGTATCTTCCATCAAGGTCCTTTGGAGGAACCAATAAGTTGAAAGTACTACATTGGAAGCCGACGTGGACATGAGAAAGCGATATCCATATCTTTTCCATTCTACTCAAGCCGAAGGTACTAATTTGAGTCCACTACATGATTTCAAGGCTTAAATTTCAGCCCTCATGTCATTTTTCATCCATTCATGCATTCATGTCCATGATAACAAGTTTGTGATGATTTTTGACATTCAGGTTAAGACTTTTGAAAATTATGATTAAATGCATTTGTTCCATTCATGTCGGGCTGAAATCTTCACGATTACTTCTCTTATGCATGTTTCTTTAACATTTAGGGATGATGGTTCCCAAGGGAGAGATATTGACACGCCTAAAAAATGTGCGTCAGAAATACCCATAATTGTAATTTCTATATATCTCATCCGTACATGATATCAAAAATATGACTTCATATTCTTGATCAGGGGGCCAAATTGAGTGGGATATGGGTATAACCCGGATTTTAGATGACCCATAGTGAAAAATGATTTTCATAAATTTTTTTGAAAACAATGGTGGTGCGCGATGGCTCTGCGATGCGGACCCATCGTGGAACAGTATTAGCACTTCCTTATTTTACCTATTTTTGTCAAGGGCATTAAGGTTGTGGCCTCATACCCACTTAAGCGTAAAATCACCCATACTTACCCATTTTTCAACTCCATATCACTCAAAACCCCTCTCTAAAATCTATTAACTATTTTATCAAAATTCCCATCCAAATCTAAGGATTTCAAGATCACTTTGGATCTCAAGAACTCTATTCAAGCTTCAAATCTCCTTCAAGTCTACATCAAGAAAACCAAAATTTAAGGTATGTGGGTTTCATCCATTGGGTCCTTTCACCCATGGTGCCCAAGCTTCCTATTTTATGAAAATTGCATGATTTCAAGTTGTATTACCTATGGGTATCTATTTTTATGAAATATGAGCATGAAATATGTTAGAGTTTTGTCAAACATTGTTGATTATGCATGGATATCTATTTTGAGCTTATACTATGAATAAATCTTTCTCTATGGATACTATACATGATTCAAGCTATGGAATCTACGAACTATTGTGAAGTTTTGATATGATTTTAAGTTACCCATGACGGGGTTTTACCATGATGTTGGTGGAATGATTTACATGACTTTAAGATGCATTAATTTCACTATTTCATGATCTATACTCCTGCATTTTGCACGATTTGAACATGTCTCATATGTGCTCACTATGTGTTCGATGAAATGTCAAGTCAAGAACTCTCAAGTTATTTACATGTTTTACAAGTCAAGTGACTTCATGATGAATATGGGCTATCAAGTATGTTATGAATTCATGAAATTATCTATGATTATACAGGTCTCGTTAAGCCCTATTTTCAAGATTTTACCTCTTGTGAGCCATTGATGTTAAAACAAGGGTTTATGTATGATTATAGTCTATTCTCATATTTCAAGTTAGGCTCACCATTAGAGGTCAAACATTTTCAAGAGATACTCATGTCATGATTCTATGTTTATTACAAGTTATTAAAGTATAAATATTTCAAGTATTCTATGGGATTTGACTTAGCACCTATGGATTGGATGTTAGCGTGGACTATCTTCAAGGGTCCATACTCCTTTCCTCAAACTATGTACCAAAATAGGATTGTATTTTACCCTTGATATACTAGTGGGTCCGTTTAGTGTAGTTTATCATGAAATATAGCACGAAATGGGACAGGTTCCTGTAGGGGGGATTGATTCTTTGAAATGGGACAAGCTCCCGTAAGGTGAAGTATGGTTTACCTTGGCAGTATACCACCTCTTTACTAATGAGGGGTAATCATCTGGGATTCCAAGTTGTAGCTCGGTTGATCTTACTTATTCCGACACATTTATTATAATCTATACAAGTTGAACGATTTACAAGCATGTTTTACTTCAAGCATTGATCATGCATGCCATATTGAGATTATACTTGTCTATTGCTTATTATTATGCATTTAGGCTATATTGGCTTAAGTCTTGTTTCACTACATCCTAAATACTTATAATTAGTACATTCAAACATACTAACACATACTTTATGCCTACATGCTATCACAATGTAGGGATCGAAGTCCCATTCGATCCTCCTCCTTCTGCAAGCATCTAGTTCAGTCCTTTGAAGCAAGCTTTAGTGAGTGCTCAACTCTGAGGATGAAATCTACTTATTTTATGCTCTGTTGAGACTCTTTCTCTATGTGTAATACTTATTAATACTGAGGGTGAGCCTAGGGAGTGTCTTGGCCCTCACTCCATTCTAAATGTAGAGGTGTTATTGCATACTATGTACTCATGCTATCGGGATTAACTTGTCTTATGTTTCTATATTTATGAAGGATTTTCCCTTAGTCCCGATTTCCTTTTTATATCCGAATCTTGTTTATGTGTATTTTACTTCCACAACCAAGGATGTGTGTATGTCTTGTTTGGGCTGTTTCGAACTTCTCATTCGCCGTGTTATATCTAGGCCCTAGGCCTGGGTCGTGAGAAAGATAAAGCCCTGATGAGAGACCCTACCCATAGGTCCAATTTTATGAGATGAGTTGTCGACCAAATCATAGAGCAGGGATCGGACCATGAGCGGATGGCTACTTCGTCAAGGCCTATTATGAAGGCCTCATTCAGCTTAACCAATAAATTTTGGTGTGCTGTAGTAGGATCATAAATTCAGCCCATACTTCTAGCTAATACATTGACGCCGGACTATGCAGTATTTGTTGCCAGCATCTTTACTGGCTACGAGATTGACTGGGCTACCCGATTGCAAAGCAAATCCATGAGGCGGCCATGAAGAGGTCTACCTCAATCCCCTTCCCGTACTTGATCTATAGATTCTTATAGAGTCAGGGGTGGAGATATTGAATCACTTGGACTCATTGATCGTCGTTTAACGGACCCTAGATGCTAGCCTATTAAGGATGATTATAATCTTGTGACCCTCCAATAAGCACCATTTCCTCCTGCTCAGTTGCTAGAGAGGTTTGCTGCAGTGCCATCGCCTGAGCCCCCATCCACCACTACTATTACTGCACCCACTGCTATGTGGCCCCCACAGACTGAGGATGATTTGGAGAGGGGTCCCACTACTACTACTTCTGCCCCGGAGGCCATGCCCCCACCAATAGAACCCCCAGACATGATTAATGTGTCAGTAACTTCTATGAAGGTCATAATGCAGAGGCAGGACCGCACTAAGTGACAATTGACTCAGTTTCTATAGAAGATTAGGCCCTAGGTCTGTGAAGCCATTTCAGAAGCTGAGGGCCACATGTAGAAATTCGCGGTGGATATGGAATGCCCCAAAATGTGCTTCAAAATGTCCATAATCGTAATTTTTATATATCTCAAAATTCTTGCATGGTATCAAAAATTAGACTTTATATTCTCGATCAGGGGGCAAAATTAAGTGGATAATGGGTATAACCCAGATTTTAGAGGACTCTTAGTGAAAAATAAATTTCACAAATTTTCAATTTCGAGTGTGCATCTGCAACCAGGCTGTGACACAGAATGGGCACGGATCAATGTTAATTCTTCCTTCGCGCTAGGTCTGCATTATGGACCAGACACATACTAGTACAACTTCTTACTTAATTTTCTTGTGCACCCAAGGGTATTGGAGTCAAATCCTCATGCCTACTTAGATGTGAAATCTCTTTTACTTAGCAATTTTTCAACTCTATATCACTCAAAACCCTCACAAAAACCTCTTCAATACTAAACCATATATCTTATTCAAATTTCAAGGATTTCAAGCTTAACTTTGGAAATCAAGGATTCTCTTCAAGCTCTAACTTTCCTTCATGGTCATCTCAAGAAAATGCAAGTTTGAGGTATGTGGGTTTCATCCATTAGGTCCTTTCATCCATGGAGCGCGATCTTTCTTTTTATGAAAATTTGCATGATTTCAAGTTGTATTACCTATGGGTATCTTTTATCACAAATTATGAGAATAAATTATGTTAGAGTTTTAGGAAATATTGATTGATTATGCATGACTATCTACTTCAAGCTTATACTATGATTTGATTATATCTATTGGAACTATTCATATTTTGAGATATGAAGTTATGCCTTATCATGAGCTTTTGTAATGGGTGTCAAGGTACCCTACATGAGGGTTTTTACACATGTTGGTGGGTTGATTTCCATTATTTTCACTGATCTTATTTCACTCTCAAATTGCATGATTTTAAACTAGTATCATGTACCCACCAAGTGTATGATAAAATGTCAAGCCAAGAATTCTCAAGTTATTGATGATCTATTTCATGATTTACAGGTAACATGATTGTATGATGATTAGGGGCTTTCAAGTATGTATTGAATTTATGAAAATTATCTATGATTTTACAAGTTACACGTTAAGTCCTATTTTAAGGATTTAACCTTTTCTGAGCCATTCATGTTAAAGCAAGGGCTCATGTATGATTATGATCTACTCTCATGTTTTCAAGTTAGCTCATAATAGAGGTCAAGTATGTTTGAAGAGCTACTGAAGTCATGTTTCCATGTTTCTTACAAGTTTTATAAGATATGATTATTTCAAGTATTCCATGGGAACTTGACTTAGTACTGATAGAGGCTTAAGATAGGAGCTTGACTCAAAGGGTCCTTCCAGAAAGTCTTTTGTCTCTATACTATGTGCAACCATAGGATTATGATTATTACCCTTCCTATACTAGTGGCTCCATCTAGTTATGTTATCATGTTTGGTTTTCCTTGGTAAGTAGACCACACCTAGCCGGGGGGTGTCACGCCTGTTCCACCTTGCCGATGGGGTGTCATACCTTAGATTCCAAGTTGTAGCTACTTCGTCTATGTCGGTTTAGGTCACTTTACATACATGTGTATGCTATATATATATATATATATATATATATATATGCAAAATGAATGATTTGCAAGCATGTTTTACTTCAAGCATCAACCATGCATGCCATATTGAGATTATACTTATCCATTGCTGATGATTATTCATGTTGACTATATTGGCTTATGTCTTGTTGCGTTGCATCCTACATACTTAGTACATTCAAACGTACTAGCGCATACGCTATTCCTACATGATATTACCATGTGGGGATCGAAGCACTATTTGATCATCCTCCACGAGGCTAGTTGATACTTTAGAGACAAGTTTTAGTGAGTCCTCAAGTCCGAGGACATTATCTACCTAATTCTTGCTATTTTTAGACTTCTTTATGTTGAACACTTGTTACTATAAGGGTGATCCCAGAGAGTGTCTTGGCCCCCTCTCTATTCCATGTTAGAGGTGTTATTGGATATTATGATGTACTTGTGCTAAGAGCTTGACTCTTTATGTTTTTATGAATATCAAGTTTTCCCTTAGTCCTGCTTCCTTTTTCTATTATATCTCTTGTTGTTGTTTACTTTGCTTTCACGACCAAGGTTGTGTGATTGAAATGCTAAGAGGCTTGTTTAGGTCCCTTCGTGTTCCCATTCGTCGTGTCATGTCTTGGCCCTAGGCTTGGGGATGACAAACTTGGTATCAAAGTACTAGGTTGTTAATTGTCCTTGGAATCCAATACAATGCATCAATTAGAGTCTTATTTATGGTTGTGAAGCTGCCATAGCTATGAGTGGGAGCTTGTGAGGCATTTTGTGAAATGCTTCACTTCTTCATAGTCTACACCGTGATTTAGACGTAAGTGTAAGGCTTTTCCCCTAACAAATGCTCTTTGATCTTCTAGATCATGTCAATTCCAAGAGAGAGACTATAGAAATCCCGTACACTCGAGAAGCAACTGAATCCTCTCTCTTCTCAAGCTCCTCAAGGTGGAGGGGTAGCCCAAGATGAGGTTGGAGATTCTATTGCAATGTTAAATCATGCTATGACCAACCAATATCACAAAGGGGCCCAAGCTTCTCAACCAATATCACCAAGAGGCCCAAGCTCCTCATGCTACCACTCCGGCTTCTAGGGTGAAGGATTTCACAAGAACGAAGCCACCAGAGTTCTATGGATTCAAGATGGATAAGGATCTCCAAGGGTTCATAGATGCGGTGTACAAGGTTCTATCCATCATGAGGGTCAATTCGGAGGAAAAGACGAAGTTGGAGGCCTAGCAACTGAAAGGGGTGGCTCAAATTTAGTTTACGCAATGGAAGATGGAGAAGGGGAATGATGATATTATCCCTTGAGAAGAGTTCAAAGCTGCATTCCTCAACCAATTCATTCCTATGGAGCTAAGGGAAGCTAAGATAATGGAGTTTATGAACCTTAAGTAAAGCTGCATAAGTGTGAGGGAGTATGCCCTCAAGTTCAACCAACTCTCCAAGTATGCTCTACAATTGGTTGCCAAACCTAGCTCAAGGATGAACAAATTTGTGTCGGGAGTATCCGACTTGGTTAATGAGAAGTGTCGTACCACCATGGTATTGAGCGATATGGACTTGAATCAGCTCATGAGTTATGTCGAGCAACTAGAGGGTGAAAAGATTAGAAAAAGAAGTAGTACTGAGTCTAAGAGGGTTCGTTTTGAAGGTGGTCTCCAAAGTTCTAAAGATGGACAGTTTCCTCAAGCCCACAAATTCCAAGGCCAATGATCTTCCAATGCATCTAATAAGAGATTTTCTAATGATAATCAAAACTTCCAAGGTGGTAATAGTGGGATGACTTACCCTAAGTGCCAAAATTCTAGAAGAAACCATGGTGGTTCGTGTTTTAGGAATTCTAATGCTTTCTTTAGTTGTAGTGAAATGGGTCACAAGGTTATTGATTGTCCTCATTCTCAAAACATAAGTAGAGATGCTTGTCCACAAGGCCAAGGTGCAAATGTGGGTCAAAAGAAAAGAGGAGGCCAACAACCGGGTGCTCCAAGGAAAAATAGATTCTATTCTCTTCAAGGAGACATGGGGTGGATGAGGTGCCCAATGTCAACACCATTATCGTAAGGGTTTTTGATTTTGATGTGTATGCATTGATAGACTCGAGTTCCACTCTTTCTTTTATTACTCCTTTTGTCGCCAAGAATCTTCATTTTAGTCCCAAATTTTTATTTGCACCTTATGAAGTGTTTACTCCTATTGGTGAGTCCATTATTTCTAGAAGAGTCTATGGAAATTGTCCCTTGTTCATTTTGCATAAAATCTTGCCTTGTGATTTTGTTGAATTAGATTTGGTGGATTTTGATGTCATTCTTGGGATGGAATGGTTGCATGTATATTATGCTTCTATTAGTGTAGAACCCGTAGGGTTGAATTCCAATTCCCTAATGAGCCCGTCCTTGACTGGGAAAGTCGTGATGTGGTTGTCAAGGGTAGGTTCATTTCTTGTCTTAAAGCCTAAAAGTTGATTCCTAAGGGTTGTCTCTCTTATTTTGTGAGGGCTAGGGTTGTTGAGTCCAAAGTCCTTCCTATTGAGTTGATTCTGGTGGTTAATGAGTTTCTTGATGTCTTTCCCGATGAGCTTCCCAGTGTTCCTCCTGAAAAGGAAATATATTTTGGTATAGACATCCTTTCTGATACATAACCCATTTCAATTCTCCCATATTGTATGGCCTCGGTGGAGTTGAAGGAGCAATTGACTTTGTTCTAAAAGGGTTTCCTAGTAAATCACCTTGGAGTGCACCAGTGTAATTTGTGAATAAAAATGATGGTTCTCTTAGAATGTAGAATGATTACTGGCAACTTAATAGAGTCACCATAAAGTACCAGTACCCTCTACCAAGGATTGATGACCTTTTTGATCAATTTCAATGGGCAAGTCACTTTTCTAATATTGATCTTCGGTCCGGGTAATGCGAAGTGAAAGGGAGGGAGTGTGATATTCCCAAGACAGCTTTCTAGACTAGGTATGGTCACTATGAGTTTGTGGTTATCTCCTTTGGGTTGACTAATGCACCGGCTATATTTATGGATCTCATGAATTGGGGCTTTAAATCCTACCATGATTTGTTTGTGGTGATTTTTATTGATGATATCTTGATTTATTCCCATAGTGAAGAGCAGCATGTGAATCACTTGAGGATGGTGTTGCTAATCTTGAGGGATGAGAGGTTCTTTGCTAAATATGAAAAATGAGAGTTTTGGTTGAAAGAGGTTTCTTTTCTTGGGTATGTGGTGTCATGTGATGGCATTAATGTGGATCCTAAGATGACGGAGGTGATTAAAAATTTGCCTAGACCCTTTACTCCATCAGATATTAGAAGTTTCTTGGGTTTAGTGGGTGATTTGATGATGTTCACGCTCCAATAAGAAAGCATTCGCTATCAACAATTAACCTAAGCGAAGATTAGGGTCTAATCCACAGGGAATACAGGGCTTGACTATAAGACTTCACTACTAATCATTTCAAGAATCAATAACTAAAATCTCTAAATGGGGGGGGGGAGGGGGGAGGGTTTGTGATTCAAAAACAAAATAAAACAAACACTAACTATGATGCGAGGAGACACTCAATTTTTGGGACAACTTGGGAATTGTATTCCCCGTGGTTCGTCAACTCGATTACCCTAGATAACATAACTACAATTGGTGATTTGCATGCAAGATAGTGACTTAGGTTCTTCCAGCCCTCTTGTGAAGGTAAAGGTCGAATTTTACCATGGTGCTTGGTCACCAACCATGGAGTGCCAACTAGCCATTACGTATTATCCCAGTCAACCTCCCCTTGGTCAGGCTTGGTTGATTAGACAAGAACACATCAATCAAATTCTGTCATCTACTTCCCTTTTCATATTCATCACTACCTTGTTCGAGATCGTGATAATAGGTGGGGTTTGGTGTTGGCCACCACCAAACAACAATAATAGTGAACAGAAATAGACAATACATGCAAAACCCCAATCATAGAAAAGCAATAAACCTAGGTCATCTCAAGTAAACTACCCATGGTTCCCACAAACCCAAGTTGTGGCTGCTTAGCTACTCATGGCTAAGGCAATACACACAAAAATGCAAATAAAAGACATAATTGAGAGTTTTACCCACACAATGAAAAGTGAAGACAACACAAGTTGCAAACCCACAAGCTTGATAGATATCCAAAGTGTATAGCAGAAGATTCGCAATCCCCTAAATGGATTTTCCAAGAGAATATAATAGATTAAGATAAAACCCTAAAATATTCTTGAGATAATATTTAAGAGAAATTTTTCTTAGTCTACAAGATGTCTGATATCGAATGAAAACCTAACTTAAAGTACTTGTAGTGTCTACAAACAAACACTAAAAATTATGTAGAAAAGACACCTGATAGCTGGTATTCCTAGCGGATACGACTCTTAGGGTGAACTACGAGTCATAATTGGGGCCTCGTATCAGGTTCTTGGCATCTTGTACTCAACTGGTATGACCCACTGGTACAAGTCGTTGCTTGGGCTACGACTCATATGTTCATCTCATAGTCTTCATCTTTGGTTTTGGTACAACATTTTGTCTCTCTGATTCTTGCCATGAGTCCAGCTATACAAGTCATAGTGTGTCTTATGACTCATAGAATATCCTCATAAGAGTGACCTTCACATGGCAGATTTCTGAGTTTTTTCTCTTTTTCTCGCTGTGGCACACCCTACGACTCGTAGCTTGAGCTACGACTCGTAGCTAGTCTCATATAGCCTATGCTTCAGCAAAATCTGCAATCTTTCTTAAAATTCATGCCAACCTAACTTTTCTACAAGATCAACACAAAAACACATAAAAACCATAAAAAGTCGCTTTAAGAACCCACAAAATCCTTTGTTTTAGTATTTTTACAGCACATCATTATTACCGGAGGTTGTAAATGCTTCTCCTATGATGAAGTTGGCCCAAAAGAAGGCAAAATTCATGTAGAACAATGAATGTGTGAAGAGTTTCTAAATTTTGAAAGATAAGCTTGTCTTTGCTCCTATCTTGGCTCTACTGAAAGGTTTGGAAGCGTTTGTGGTATATTTTAATGCCTTAAGAATTGGTTTGGGGTGTGTTTTGATGCGAAATAGCAAGGTGATATCATATGTCTCTAGAAAACTTATGGTGCACAAGAAGAATTATCCCACCCATGATCATGAATTGGCGGCTGTGGTATTTGCTTTGAAAATTTGGCGGCACTACTTGTATGGGTTTCATGTTGATGTGTTTACCAACCACAAGAGTCTCCAATATGTGTTTAAAAAAAGATCTTAACATGAGACAAAGAAGATGGTTAGAGCTCCTTAAAGATTATGATATGAGTATGTATTGTCACCCCAACAAAGCTAATGTTATGGTTGATTCTCTAAGTAGAGTGTCCATGGGTAGTCTAGTTCATATTGATGATGGTGGCAAATAGGTGGCTAGAGATGTTCACCAGTTGGCTAGATTGGGGCTTAGGTGGGATGAAGTTGATAATGGCGGCGTACTGGTTGTTGATGGTTCTAAATCATCCTTGATTGAGAAGGTAAAGGCAAAACAAGATCTTGACCCTGCTTTGCTAGAGTTAAAGGCCTTGGTGAGAGATGATACAGTGGAGGTTTTCTCCTAAAGGGAAGATGCGACCCTTAGGTACCAAGGTAGATTGTGTGTACCAAATATGGATGATTTAAAAGAATTGATCTTGAAGGAGGCCCAAAATTCATCCTATTCCATTCACCCAGGTTCTACAAATATGTATAGAGACTTGAGGGAGGTGTATTGGTGGGGAGGTATGAGGAGTGACATTACCAAGTTCATATTTGGATGTCACAATTGTCAACAAGTCAAAGCCTAACATCAAAGGTTGGGTGGTCAACCCCAAGACATAGAGATCCCTAAGTGGATAGAGATCATCACAGATTTTATGGTTGGGTTGCCTAAGACTACAAAACATTTTGACTCTATTTAGGTTGTTGTGGATACAATGACAAAGTCGGCTCAATTCCTATAGGTTAAAACAACCTATGGTGCCAAAGATTATGCCATGTTGTACATTCATGAGTTGGTTAGATTGAGTGGGTGCCGTTGTCTATCATTTTGGATCGTGCTGCTCAATTTACTTTTCACTTTTAAAGTTCCTTCCAAAGAGGTCTTGGCACCAAGATCAAGCTGAGCATAACTTTTCATCCTCAAATGGACGGTCAAACCTAGAGGACTATCCAAATGTTGAGGATATGCTTAAAGCTTATGTTTTGGAGTTTAAGGCTAGTTGGGATGAACATTTACCACTCATTGGTTTTTCCTTACAACAATAACTACCACTCAAGCATTGGTATGACTCCTTTTGAAGCTTTATATAGTAGGCATTGCAAATCCCCGGTTGGATGGTTTGGAGTGAGAAAGATGGATTTTCTAGGTCCAGCTTTGGTCATGGAGGCCTTGAAGAAGGTGAGGTTGATAAGGGAGAGATTGAAAACAACCCAAAGTAGACAAATGCCCTACTTCGATGTGAGGAGAAGAGATCTTGAGTTTAAGGTTGGTGATTGGATTTACGGGAAAGTCTCACCCATGAAGGGTGTTCTATGATTTGGCAAGATGCGGAAATTTATCCCAAGGTTGTCGGTCTTGATAAAGGTTTTAGGAGGGTTGGTAGGGTTGCATACGAGTTGGAGTTGCCTATTGGGATAAATAAGGTTCATTCGGTCTTCTATGTGTCCATATTGAGAAAGTGTATGGGTGACCAAACTACTGCAGTGCCCTTGGATGTTGTTGGTGTTGTAGAAGATAATTCAACCTCTGCGGAGGTCCTGGTAGAAATTTTGGATAGATAAGTAAAGAGCTTGAGAAACAAAGATGTAGCTTCCGTCAAGGTCTTTTGAAGGAATCAACAAGTTAAAAGTGCCATATGGGAAGACGAGGCAAATATAAGAAAGCGATGCCCATATGTCTTCCATTCTACTCAAGCCAAAGGCATAATTTATGTCCCCTATATGATTTCAAGTCCTAAGTTTCAGCCCTCATGTTATTTTGCATGCATCCATGTTTATGTTGACAAGTTTATGGTGATTCTTGACATTCATGTTGAGATTTTTGAAATATGACGTTTAACGCATTTGTTGCATTCATGTCGGGCTGAAATCTTCAAATTACTCCTCTTATGCATGATTCTCTTATGAATGATTCTTTGACATGCATGCAACCATATTTATGTTGACAAGTTTATGGGGATTCTTTGACATATGTGCTTTGTTTGCATGATTCTAAGGTTGACATTGATTTTGGGGAAAAAATGCAGAAGTTACTAATTTTTGATGATGTACGAGACTCTTTACCGGATGTAGTTCATCCTACGGGCCGTGAAGTAGGTTTCATGGACAATTACACTAAGTATCTGATTTTATGAAGTTTGTTCTGTAAACATGTAGATGGGTCATAAACTATTGTATGAGTCGTAAATAATGTTTCGTGCCCTAAGGATCAGAGTAGGACTTTCCAAAGTTTCATCAGAAAAAACCCCCTTACAGGTTGTAAAACACTCTACGAATCGTAGAGAGGCATCGTAGATCACAAGTCCCATTCTTTAGCAACAATGTGTGAAAGCTCAATTATGGGTCGTGGAAGACAATACGACTCGTAAAGCTAATCGTGAGGCATACCAACCCATCTATCTTATTTTATTCAGGACTTATATTTAAACATTATAAATAGGTTTTTAGGTTATTTTTCTTAGGGAGCTCGACCAATTGAGAGAAAAAATAGTGAGGTAGCATAGAGAAAACATTGGAGAGTTTTGTGAAACACTTATACTTTGCTTTGATCTTCTAATCTTTTGATTCTCATTGAGGCTTGGATTTATTTATATGTAATTCAATTGTGTAAGTGCTCTATTATATTATTCCAATTTATAAGTCTTGCATCTATACAAATCATGAGTAGCTAAATCCACAACTAGGGTTGTGGTAACCATGAAACTAACAAGGTAAAACTGGATAAATCATAATTCTTAGAAAGTGTGCATGCATATATTAATTAAATCTCTTTATTTTGCATGTTTTCTAGTGGTGGCCAACATTAGAACCTACCTAGTGTTACTAACTAGACCAAAGTAGTAATGAATAGGAAAAGAGATTAATTAGTAGGATTCAATTGATCTTATCTAAATGACCAGACTGGGCCAAAGGGAGGTTGTATTAGGGCTAATAGGTAAAGTTTAGCAATGTCACACTTCGAAGATAGGCCAAATCACATCGTAAAATTTTCCTTTCGCCTGGACCAAAGGGTTTGGTGAACTTAACTTACCATCCTGTATGCTACACTCTAGAAAAGAATTAGGTTATCCAGTGATACTGAGCTAGGGAATCATGGGGAACACAATACCCTAGTTTCTCTCTATATTGGTTAAGCTCCTATGCTAGTTAGGTTTACTTTGTTAAGTTGGTTAATCACTCAAATTGCATTAATTGAATTCTTCTAAGTCTGTATTGCCTATGGGTTCAACCCTAACCTTGATTAGGTTCTATATCTTGACAACCACTACTTTATCCTTAAAAAGGAGGTTTAACTTGGCGATATCAAGATTTTGGTGCCATTGCTGGTGAATACATATAGACTTGGTTAATGCAAAGTGATTTGGGTATTAGCCCTTATTTCCTTCATTTTACATTTTTGTTGTTTTTGTTTTGTTATAGGATGTAAGTGTGGTGTATGCCCATGACGCAATGTCAAGGCAACCATTTGACTCTATTTGACCCAGAGATCCAAAAAAATTTAAGAAGAACGGCCCAAGATAACGCCAACAATGTGGCCAATGTAGCTCTTAAAAGGAATGAGATTGAGAATGTTGATCATGAGAACACACCTCCACTTGATAACATTGCTCCAAAGCCACATGATTTCAATGCCAATTCTTATCAATGGAATTAATACAGGCTGAATCCTATAACTATGGAGGTGACTGGAGCTATTGTGTTGCCACCCCTATCGGCTGACACAAAGTTCATGGTTTTGAGTAGGTTGCTTCATATGCTGCAGAACAGTGGGTTATTTGTGGGGTTACCATCGGAGGACCTCATAGTCGTCTACACAATGTTGTATTTATCTATAAGAATGTGATGGCAACAAAAAATGTTTTTGTAGTTGCTATGGGACTTCGTGTCTTCCCATTATATCTTACAGGCAATGCAACACCTATGACTATCTAAGAACCCGCAGAGTTTGATCCACAATTGGGATGAATTGCAGAGGGCCTTTTTGGAGGGATAGTTCCCGAGGTTGAAGAAGCTCAAGTTGAAAGTTCAGATCAAAAAACTTGAGCAACTTCCTGTAGACTCGATCAATACTACATAGGAGAGGTTTAGTAAATTCTTGAGAAGTATCCCGAACCACGAGATTTTTGATGATGCCTTGATGGTGATCTTCTACTGTTCCCTTGATGAAAACTGTCAATCTTGTGCCGATACCATTGTGAGGGAATGTTCTTAGATCAACATTTCACAAGGATTGTAGAAAGGATGAAGGGAGTGGTCAAGACCAATCATGTATGGGGACAAAGAGACAGATCATCTACCAAAAGTTCATGTGCTATCAGTATTGGTTTGGAGCAAGCTAAGATCAATAAAGAGATTATACAAGAGCTTACTTGAATCTGTACTGACTTGAAGGTAATGGTAAAGAAGAATCAGGAGTTAATGTAGTTGTTCATTGTCACGCCTCAATGTCCCATAGGGCGGACCGACACCCATTGCCGATAAGGCTCGGGAGAACCAACCTGTAACTATATGCGTTCTATACATATTATAAGGGGTTT
>JAABOM020114099.1:0-23671 GCA_011800125.2 Solanum clarkiae | reverse complement strand
AAATAGCCCATTAACGCGAGATTCAAACACTTTTGAAAACTTGCGCTAGTTTAACCAAATCATGTCATATTTCATTTATATAGTATTAATGGTGTAGTGTAAGGTGTGGGGTGTTACATTAGAGAAGTGGCTAGCCTGTGGTAATTTGTCAAACAAATCATCAATACTTAGAAGAGGATACCTATTCTTGATAGTGACCTTATTAAGTTGCCGGTAGTCAATGCATATCCTAAGAGACCCATCATTCTTTTTCACAAACAAGACATGTGCACCCCAAGGTGATTGGCTAGGTCTAATGAAACCCTTCTCCAACAAGTCCTTCAATTGTTCCTTTAACTACTTCAACTCCGTCGGGGCCATACGGTAAAGGGGTATAGAAATGGGTTGAGTATCAGAGAGAAGATCTATACCAAAATCTATTTCCCTTTTGGGAGGAGCACTGGGAAGCTCATTTGGAAAGACATCAAGGAACTCATTTACAACAGGAACCGACTCCATAGGAAGGACTTTAGACTCCACATCCCTCACCCTCACAAGTTGGTAAAGACACCCCTTGGATATCAACTTACAGGCTTTAATGCCACAGATGAATCTACCCTTGGCCACCACATCTTGACTCTCCCACTCAAGGACGGGTTCATTTGGGAATTGAAATTTGTCCCTACGGGTTCTATAATCAATAAAAGCATAGTATGCATGCAACCAATACATCCCAAGAATAACATCAAAATCAACCATATCCAACGCAACAAGATGACAAGGCAACATTTGATGTAATATGCAAATGGGACAATTTCTATAGACCTTTCTAGAAACAATAGATGTACCTATAGGAGTAGACACCTTATATGGCTCATGCAACAATTCTAACTCAATTTGGAACTTTTTGGCAACAAAGGGGGCTAACAAAAGAAAGAGTGGCACCAAATCAATCAAACCATACACATCAAAATAAAAGACTTTCAATATACCGGTAGTTATGTCGGACACCTCATCAATTCCTTGCCTCCTATGCAAAGCATAACACCAGTTGTACCTAGGAGCACCATCTTGTTGGCCACCTCTCCCCAATAGGGCTGCATTAGCACCTTGTGGATGAAACTCTTTGCCTTTGTTACAATTCTGGGGGCAATCCCTGAATTTACGCCAAACTTCTCCACAATCATAACATGCATTAGTATCCCTCAAAACACGGCCACTATGACCCCTACCACGTTTTGGACACCCACCATTAGGAACCACACCCCTAGTACCTTGCGCCCTTAGAAAATCATTGGTAACCCTCTTATTAAACGCGTGAGAAGACCCTTGGCCTTATGGAACCGGCCACCCTTTTGCAACTTTCCATCAAAACGGGCCCTCTTGGCCTCATGACTCCTCCTCTTCCTCAACTTCTCCACATCCATTTGCTTGGCATAGGTCACCAAACAAGACAAGTCCCTGTCATTAATCAACTTGGCGGATCGGCATTCCTCACTCACCAAGTCGAAAATACCCATCACAAGTTTATTCATCCTAGACCTTTGGTCAGCCACCAAGTGAGATGCATTATTAGAGAGTTGTGTAAACTTGAGAGCATAAACCCTCACATTCATAGGCCCTTATCTCAAATTTAAAAAATTCCACCAATTTAGCTTCCCTAAATTCAAGAGGGAAGAACCAATTAAGGAAAGCCACCTTATACTCTTCCCAAAGCACCACATAGTTTACTCCCTTCTCTTCCTTCCATTGTCTCAACCATATTTATGTAATCCCCTTGAGTTTGTAAGCCTCTAACTCCACCTTTTCCTTCGATCTAACTCCCACGATATCCAATACCTTATAGACCTCATCAATGAACTCTTGAAGGTATTCATTTACCTTTAACTCATAGAATTCTAGGGGTTTCACCCTCATGAAATCTCTCATCCGAGAAGCCAGTGTAGGAGCATGAGGGGCTTGGGCCCCTTGGTTGGCTTTGTTAGCATAACTTGTACAAGAAAACTGTGACTATCCTGGAGCTCTCCATTAGTCGGTTGCTACTCGGGTATGCGGGCTCTTCTCCCTGTTATGTTAGGCATGACGTAGCATGGTAAAGAATAATCGTTAGGGCAAATATTCTTACTTCAACTCTATAGCACGACTTAGAACATGAAGAAGGAAACATTTCCTAAAACATCTTATAGCCTCCTACTCATAGTTGTGGTGCACAACACAACCATGAATTAGACTCTAATCGATGCGGCATGTTAGATTCCGAGGATCCAACAACTTATTGCTCTAATACCAAGTTTATCACGACCCAAGCCTAGGGCCTAGATGTGACACGGTGCATAGGAACCCGAAGGGACCCCAAGCAACATTCTTAACATATCATTACACATCCATGTTCACGGAAGCAGTAAAACACAACAAGAGATAGTAAATTGGGACAACCATGGGTAAGGGAACACTTTCATATCATCGACATCAAGAACAAGAGAGTCAAGACTCATAGCATAGATACATAACATATCTAGCAACACCTCTACTACATAGATAAGAGCGGAGGCCAGACAAGCAACCGGACTCACCCTCATAGTCAATACATAACATAAAAGAAAAATAGTCTTAGTACATAGAAATATATCATAAGCAACATCCTTGGAATGAAGGACTCACCAACAAGCATGAGAGACAATCATACAAGCCACGTGGAGGAGGAGGAGGATCAAGCGGTGCTCCAGTTCCTACATGGTGACATCAGGTAGGCATAGAGTATGCATTACTAATTTGAATCTACTAAGTATCTATGATGCAATGTAACAAGTGTTAAGAACCACAAACAAAATTCATAAGATAGGCAATGAATAAGCTTATAGCAATATGACATGTATGAATCATACTTGAAGTAAAATCATACTTATATAGATCATAATGCAAGTGTAAGGAGTGCCCATTCTTAGTACAATCCAAGACCTACCACCTCCTTGGAGAGGCACATGAGGTACAAAACCCTTCATGAGATTGATGGAGTACAAACCCCCCAACAAGATTGACGAAGTACAAACCCCCCAACAAGGTTGATAAGTACAAACCCCCAACAAGGTTGCATGGGCCTGCTACCTCAAGCTAGGTGATCGACATACAGACCTCTCAACAAGGTTACCCCGGCCTACAACCTCCTCGATGAGGCTTGGTCAATGCCAACACTACAGATGTAATTTCGTATATATACATTTCTTCTATCATCATCAGATACGTACATTACTTTAATAATCATCATATACGTACATTACTTTCATAATCATCATATACGTACATTTCTTTTATCATCATAAAGTCATTCAACTCATAAGACATGCATTGGACCTTCAATTTCACAAGAAATCATAATCCAAACAATTTATCAAACACTTGGTTAGTGCGTAGTGCTAGTATAAAACAATGCAAATCAAGAGTGAAATCATCCTAGAAAATTCAATGTAAAGCCATAATAGATACTTGCTAACACCCTCAAGAAATATACATCAAAACCTTTTATCAAATCTCTTAATAGATCTTGGTTTCAAAGTTCAAAACATGCTAAAACAGTCACAATTTCATAAACTCCAACATTGTGTGCAGTGAAATTCATAATAGATAAGATCCATGAATAAATCAACTTAAATCATGCAATTTTAAGTAAAAGAGAGCTTGGGTATCATGGGAGAAAGGAGCCCATGAAAGAAACCCACATACCTTAGCTTTGGAGATGAACTTGATGAAGATTGGAGATGGAGACTTGAAGCTTCATTGAGACGCTTAGAATTTGTATGAGTTTAAGACTTGAATATAGGAGGCGAAATATTTTCTCTGTGTTTGGGAGTGTATTTTGAATTGTCTTGAATGATATGAGCGTGAAATAAGGCTAAGTATAGGTACTTTCACACATGGAAACACTTAGATCCAAGACCCAAAAGTCTTGGATTGAGATAAAAAAATTGGCCACAAAAGTACATGGAAGCGCACCCTCGGCACGTCTGTCTTGGAGCGCAAATTGTCACTGATAATTGCATTTTTGCGATTTTCAAATTTTTCTATGGTTGCTCTTGAATTTGGGTTAGATCCATTACCCACTCAACTTGACCTCCTGAACAAGAATATGAAGTAGAATTTTCGATATCACATACAGATTTTTAGATATACGAAAATTACGATTCTGGAAACTTTCGAGGCACATTTTCGGGCTCTCTTTGGGGTCTTTTCAAAAATTTTCAATGATAGGTGGTATGGGCGGCCTCATGTCCTGTGTGGCCTTATACAACCCCTGTGGCCTTCCGTGGGAGTGATCTCACTGAATTTTTAAAAGTATGGAATGTTCAAGCTCTAGCTAAGTTTACTTTCAAGCCTTCAATTTAAGCTTATTTATGTTTTTTAAAGCCATCATGGGAGTCCCATGTCAAGCCAAGTTCAAAGGAATTCTGTTACCTAAGTTTTACATAAGTATCAATAGAAGGGTCAAATTTAAATGGTCATATACCTTAGCAAAAAATGAAATGGGTGGCCCATAGCCTATCAAATTTAAGCTCTTTGAATTAGCTTTCCAATGCATCCAGTTTCACCTCATCTCAAGTTCCAAGCAAGATGTTATGCCATTTTTCATAGAATCTGTCTGGGCTAGATAGGGAGCCTTCACGGATCATGAAGAGATTCACGACTCGTGAAGCTAGCCGCAAGAAGTTATGGATAAAATTTAAACGGCCATTTTATTGAGGTGGTTTTGATATTTTTATCCATACCCAAGGCTTTTTAAGACCTTTAAACCCCCATTTACATTCCTAACTTCTCCTATACTAATTTTAAACCCTCATTCAAGATAACACTTAGTTTTTAGAATTAGACTCTCAAAATTCTCTCCAAGTCTCACTTTCAGGATTCAAGCTGGGATTCAATTGGGTTTCAACTTCAAGATAAATTCTTCTTAAATTCATCTTTCTAAGCAAATTATGTGAGTTTTAATCTTTGGTTCCTTCCAATCAAGCAGACCCAAATCTTTTCAAACAATTTTCTATGAAATTAAGCTTACTTTAAATGTGAGTTTTTATTATTTTGATTTATTAAATTTAATTGATGTATGGGATATACTTAATTTATGATTTTAAGTTACTTTAAGCTCTACTATGATGATTTACATTGAAGTTAAGAAGTTATCGACATGCATGTCCCCTTTTAAGCTTGATTTATGCATGAGTGATTTATATTATGATTTAAATGTGGATTTAATTATTTATTTACTTCAATTTCATATTATATTGTTGATTTTAGATTTAATCTCAATTACCCATGCTATTCTCATTGTCACGCCTTTGGAGGGTACCCTAGGCGTAACTAGAACTCGGAGACTATTGCTAGCCCCCAAGTGAACCACCTAGTCTCATCGCCTTCGTCCAATCAATTCATTAGCGAAAAATAACAAAGAGAAATATCTAACTATCAGTGGGCTATATGTTGTCAACTCTATCTATCATAAGGAATACGAATAACATAGTAGTCTCAATATAAATAAGAAACAGAGAAAACGACTCCAACATCAACTATCAGATGTCTATGTCTATGAAGCCTCTATAGCTAGTATCTATAAAGGTACCATGATAGGCCACGACTACCTTAATCAAGATAAATGACTCAAAATAGATAAAAGAGAATAAATATGTCCTCCGAAAGCTAGGAAGGACTCACCATGTTTGGAAACACGGAACTCTGAACCTCAATGAGTTGCCTGCTGAAGTCCTCTATCTACAGAATCTGCATTATAAAACAATGTAGCGCCAAAGGAGCTTTAGTACGAGGAATGTACTATATGTAAAATGAGCTTAAGTAAACAATAAGGGTTGTATAATATAAAATGACCTCAGCTCATCAATCACTCAATCTCAACTCATATTAAGGGCAGGACTCTATCACATCACCATCATTAAGACATCGTACAATCACATCGACCTTAGAGTACTATCAATAGGAAACCTATTTGGGAGTTTCTATAACTGACAATCAGCACCTACAAGTCGGTGATGATACAACAAAGAGATATCATTTCCACATCCTCCTAGTACCTTGCTGGGTAAAGGACGAGTCTATCGGGGATGCCAAAAGAAGTCTATCAAGCCCTCTGCAGGGTAAAAGAATTATCCGCTTCCAAGGTCCAATTCTCTCCTATATTGGCCACGTAGTTAGTAAGTGCGAGTATGACTCACTCTTACATTTCGATGCTAATACTCCTCCCACGACTCTACATGCTCATAAGTCTATCAATACATCAAGAATTCCCATCACCTAGCCTCTACGAGCAAGAAACCTCAACTCCTTCCATCATCTATCTACTCACGGTGTAGGATAATCCTGTCAAGGTTAATTTCACCCTCATTTAGACTCTAAGAACTCTAATATCATGAGTTACAGTCATCGGTACATTCATCTCAAGACACGGACCACAACAACCAAGCAGACTTGCATAATCAAGGCTCTAGACATCAACCCCTAGGTTCATTCAAGCAATCTTTAGCAATTGAACATGTATAGTTTGCAAAATAGTTCAAATATTTTGTTAAATAGGTAACTCAAGTCATAATGATCATCAATTTAAGATAATATATGGAAATTAAAGACAATTTTCAAGAAATTATTCAAGAAATTACAACACAGGACCTATCAACTATAACCTGTCAACCTATTACATTCATCGGGGCACATGGGAAAAGAATCCCATGTTCTGGCTAGCCTTTACATAACTGGAACGAAGATTCTACTATCCTTCAACAAGAATTGAACTCAAACATAGGGTTCCGTAGGCTGTCCCTTGCTCTTTATCTCAGGACCTATGCTTTAAACTTGAAGGCAATAGGATTTTGAAACCCTTTCGTACGAAATAGGTCTTAAAAATACATTTTAGGAATTAGCAATAGGCCAGGAATACCCAAAATACCCTTCCCAAGATTAAAAGAAAAATTCTCAAATTTTTTACACTGGTCCATGACGCGCCAGGGGCGTGGACTAGTGTATTTCTCAAATTTTCAGAAATTTCAATTCCCATCAAAATTTTGAAAAAAAAACTAAGTGCTAGTCCACACCCCCTTCGCATCACCCCAGGGGCGTGTATCAACACTGTTTTTGCTTTAATTAGTGAAAATTATTTTTTGACCCGGTTGCTCTTAAATTAGATCGAGACCATTTTTCTACTTGATTTTTCACGCTGATCGCAAATCCGGTCTCAGATTCCCATAGGAGCTTTGGATGATGCGTTATGCGCATGATATACCTTAGGGGCATTTCAATAATTTTTATGCGGTGTTACATCATCTCCCCCTTGGGATCATTTGTCCCCGAATAATGAGTAGAGGTAGAACTAAAGCATGAGTAACCTCAAAACTCGTCTCATTCCTTACTCGAGAACTCTCAAACTCTCAACTACCCACCACCTATCTATCTCTATCTTAGACTCGGGAATAGAATAGGATTAATGCATCAACTCAATGAACCGAAGCATTCAATATTGTTAAGGATAGGGATATTACCTTCGACATCATCATCACTCGGCACAAATAGGTGCGGGTATTTGAGTTTCATTGCTTCCTTAGCTTTCCTCGTAGCTTCAACAGATTGATTCCTCCGTAGAACCATGACGGAGGCTATGTATTTATTCCTCAACTTACAAACTTGTCGATCAAGGATCTGGACTAGAATTTCCTCATAAGATAGGCTATCCTTCACTCCCATACTCTCAATAGGGATTGCCAAAGTAGGATCTCCAAAACACTTCTTCAACATTGACACATGAAACACTAGGTTAACTCCATCTAACTCGGAAGACAAGTTCAACTCATAAGCGACCTTCCCAATCCTCCTCACAATCTGATATGGTCCGATATAACATGGACTCAACTTTCCCTTTTTACCAAACCTCATGACATCCTTTATGGGTGGTGACACCTTCAAGTACACCCAATTATCCACCTCAAACTCCAAGTCTCTTCTTCTCACGTCCATATAATACTTCTGATGACTCTTTGCTGTCTTCAACATTTGTCTGTTGACTTTCACCTGGTCCATAGGCGGGTGGACAAGATCAGGTCCGATTAATTCAGCTTCACCAACCTCAAACCATCCAATTGGTGATCTACATCTCCTCCCATATAATGCCTCATAAGGGGCCATCTGAATGTTGCCATAGTAGCTATTGTTGTACGCAAACTCAATCAATGGTAGATGGTCATCCTAATTACCCTTGAAGTCAATAACACACTCTCTCAGCATATCCTCTAAAGTTTGAATGGTGCACTCTGCCTATCCATCTGTTAGAGAGTGAAAAGTTATGCTCATATTCACTTTCTTTCCCAATCTTTTCTGAAAAGATCTCCAAAATTGGGAGGTGAATTGAGCTTATCTTTCCAAGATAATGGAAAAAGGAACCCCATGCAACTTCAAAATCTTGTCAATGTATAGTCAGGCATACTCCTCAGTCGTATTAGTTGTCTTGACTGCCAAAACATGGGCTGATTTAGTCATTCTATTAACAATCACCCATATTGAATCATACTTCCTTCGGGATCTTGGTAAGTCGGTAATGAAATCCATGTTGATCATCTCCCACTTCAACTCAGGAATCTCAAATATCATAGCTAACCCACAAGGTCTCTGATGTTCAACCGTGACCTGTTGACCATTGGGACACTTGGAGACAAATTCAGCAATGTCTCTCTTCATTCCATTCCACCAATAGACTTCTCTAAAGTCATGGTACATCTTAGTAGAACTGGGATGAGTAGAATATATGGAACTATGAGCTTCAGCAATGATCCTATCTCAAACACCATCAACATCGAGTGCACATAGTCTACCCTGGTACTCAACACCCCATCTCCCCCTTTATAGAAAACCATCACCTTCTGTTTGTGAACCACTTCCTTCAATTAGAACAAAACAGGATCTTGGTCTTGCTTTTTCTTAGCCTCTGACACTAAGGATGAAGCATACCCATTCTGAAAATTGACACCGCCTTCATTGTCCTCTTCAAGTTGCACTCCCAGTTGAGTCAATCTATGAACTTCCTTAGCCAATTCTCTCCTCCCTTCCTCCACATGGGCAGTGCTACCCATGGAAAACCTGCTTAGAGCATCAGCAACAATGTTAGCCTTACCTGGGTGGTAGAGAATGATCATGTCATAATCCTTGAGCAAGTCCAACCATCTTGTCTACCATAGGTTGAGCTCCTTCTGGCTGAACACATGTTGCAAATTCTTATGGTCAGTAAACACATACATATGCACTCCATACAAGTAGTGATGGCAGATCTTAAGTGCAAATACCACCGCTATCAACTTGAGATCATGAGAAGGAGAATTTTTCTCGTGGATCATAAGTTGTCTCGAAGAATAAGCTACCATCTTCACTCTCTGCATAAGCACACAGCCTAAACCAACTCTAGACACATCACAGTAGATCACGAAATCTCTCATCCCATCTAGCAAGTTCAAAACTGGTGTTGTAATCAACTAGTTGCAACTCTTGGAAACTCCGTTCAGATTCCTCAGACCATTGAAACTTCGCCTTCTTCTGAGTTAACTTAGTTAGTAGTGCTGACAAATAAGAGAAGCCCTTAACAAATCTATGATAGTAGCCTGCCAAACCCAAGAAGCTTCTTATTTCTGTCATAGAAGTTGGTCCAGGCCAGTTCTTAACCGCTTCAACTTTATGAGTATCCACCCAAATACCACCTCTAGAAACAACATGGCCAAAGCCATAGACTTGAGCCAAAACTCACACTTTGAGAACTTTGCATATAACTCATTGTCTTTGAGCGTTTGCAAAACCACTTTAAGGTGATTAGCATGCTCCTTTTCATCTTTTAAATACACCAGAATATCATTAATAAAAATGATCACGAACATATCAAGATACAGTCTGAATACTCTGTTCATCAAATCCACGAAAGCAGCTAGTATATTTGTCAACCCAAAGGACATGATCAAGAACCCAAAATGGCCATACTGTATCCTAAAAGCTATCAGCAAAATGTCACTTTCTCTTAACTTCAACTGATGGTAACCTGATCTGAAGTCTATCTTGGAGAAGCAGATAGCACCCTGAAGTTCGTCAAATAGATCATTTATTCTGGGAAGAGGATACTTATTCTTTATTTTGACCTTGTTCAGTTGTCCGTAGTCTATGCACATTCTAATAGACCCATCTTTCGTACACACGAATAGGATAGGAGCACCCCAAGGAGAGACACTAGGCCTTATGAAACCTTTCTCTAACAAGTCTTTCAATTGTTTTTCCAATTCTGCGAGTGTCATTCTATAAGGTGGAATTGAGATGGGTTGGCGCTCGGGAAGAAGATCAATCCCTTAGTGAATCTCCCTATCAGGAGGAACTCCAGGTAGATCATCAGAAAATACGTTAGAAAATTCATTCACGATCGGGACTGACTCAAGAGTAGAAGGCTCAACATCATCAGACTTAACTCGCATGAGGTGGCAAATACAACCCTTGGAGATCAAATTTTTGGCTCTTAGATTGTCATGATCCAAGCTTAGGGCCTAGACGTGACACAAAGAATGAAGAACCTGAAGGGGCCCCAAACAAGCCTTTTATCTTATCATTTCATATCATTGGTTGTGGAAGCATTCAAATGACATACAAAAGTAGAAATTAGGCAACGGGACTAATGGGAGAGCTTGCATAAAATCATAGTCAAGATACAAAAGAGTCAAATCTCATAGCATAGATACATAGCATGTCCAAAAACACCTCTGCTACATAGATATCGCAGGGACCAATACAAAGCAACCAGGCTCACCCTCACAACAAAATTAAACAATAAAGAAGAGTGTCACAATACATAGTAAGAGAAACTTAGTCTATGGTCCCCAAAGTGGATGACTCACCAACTAGCTTGAGTAGTACCGAACTAGCCACGTGGAGGAGGAGGATGATCAACTTGTGCACTGGTTCCTACATGGTGATATCATGTAGGCAAGAGTATGCGTTAGTACATTTGAATGTACTAAGTATGTAAGATGCAATGTAACAAGAGCTAAATGACATATTCGGTATGCATAATTTAAGAAATTAACTAACATATAACAAGATTACATGCATGAGTGATGCTTATATTAAAGCCATGTTTCATATATTATAATATGGGTGTGAACATGGACCATACTATGGTGGATTGTTGCATCCTACCACCCATGGTGATTGAGGTACAAACCCCTCTATAGGTTACTAACGTACGAACCCCTTGATGGGTTAGAGAATGGTCACACCCCCCCTCCCATGGTGCCAAGGTACAAACCCCTTGATAGGTTAGAGGATGTTCACACCCTACCTCCCATGGTTCCAAGGTACAAACCCCTTTAAAGGTTAGAGGATTGTCACACCTTACCTCCCATGGTGATTGAAGCATACCCCTCAATTGGCTATGGTCAATTCAACACTATATAGAGAAACACCACATACATACTTTCCTTCTATCATCATAATAACATCATATACATACTCTTCTTTCATGATCATAACATCATTCATAACATAAGACATGCATTGAGCCTTCAATTCCTCAAGAAATTGTAACCGGACATTTTATCAAACACTTGGCGGGTGTGTAGTGCTAGTAAAAAACCATGAAATTCAAGAGTGAAATTATGCAACAAAATCCATTGTAAACCATCAATCAACACCTTGCAACACCTTCAAGCAATATACATCAAAACTCCTTCTCAAATCTTACAATATATCCAAGATTTATAGCTCAAAACATAGCAAAATACTCATAGGTTCATATAGCTTTTACATAGTTCATAGACAAGTTCGTACTAGTAATCCCATTTGTAAAATCAACTTTAAATCATGACAATTGAGTAAAAAGGAGGTTAGGGCACCATGGGTGAAAAGAACTAATGGTTGAAATCCACATGCCTTAGCTTTGGAGAAACTCTTGATGAAGATTGATATGGAGGCTTAAATATTAAAGGAAATCCTTAGTTCTAGATGAGGCTTTGAGACTTGAATTTAGGAGTGAAAAATTGGGTTATGTGTTTGAGTGAGTATTGGGGAATGTTTTGGATGATGTCAGGCCTATAATTCTTCTTATCTATCCACCGTGGTTCCACCAAAATGTATAGAGACTTGAGAGATGTGTATTGCTGGGGAGGCATGAAGAGGGACATTGCAAAGTTCATTTCCGATTGCCATAGTTGTCAACAAGTCAAAGCATAACATCAGAGGCTGGGTGACCTTACCTAAGACACGTATATTCCTACTTGGAAGTGGGAGGTGATTAATATGGATTTTGTGGTTGGGTTGCCCAAGACTATAAAGGGTTTTGATTCCATTTGGGTTGTGGTCAATAGGATGACAAAATCGACTCACTTTCTACTAGTTAAGACAGCATATAGGGGTAAAGATTATGCTAGGTTATACATTTATAACTTGGTAAGGTTGCATGGGGTTCCTTTATCCATCATATCAGATCATGGTTCACAGTTCACTTCACTCTTTTGAAGGTCTTTTCAAAGAGGGCTTGGAACGAAAGTTCACCTTAGTTAAAAGAACCATTCAAACCCTTGACGATATGCTAAGGGCTTGTGTATTAGAGTTGAGGGGTTGTTGGGATGACCATCTACTAGTGATAGAGTTTGCCTACAACAATAACTACCAATCTATCATCGGTATGGCTCCTTTTGAGGCTCTTATTGGGAGACATTGTAGATCATCGGTTGAGTGGTTTGAGGATGGAGCGGTGGTTTTTGTGGGAACAAATCTGGTTATAGAGGCTCTTCAGAAGGTGAGAATGATTAGGGAAAGGTTGAAAATAGCCCAAAGTCATCAAAAATCCTATGTTGATGTGAGAAGAAGAGACCTTGAATTCAAAGTGGGTGATTGGGTTTATTTGAAAGTTTCTTCAATGAAAGGTGTGATCTATTTTGGTAAAAGGGGAAGTTGAGGCCAAGATATGTTGGCCCTTATGATGTATTGAAGAGGGTTGGCAAGGTGTCTTATGAATTGATGTTGCCTAGTGAAATGAATTTGGTCCATTCGGTGTTGCATGTCTCTATGTTGAGGAAATATGTTGGTGATCCTAATGCTATTGTACCTCTTGATGTTATGGGTGTTGTTGAAGATAACTTTTTTAATGAGGAGGTGCTGATTAAGATCCTAAATAGGCAAGTGAAAAGATTGAGAAACAAGGAGGTGGCATCTGTTAAGGTCCTTTGGAGGAACCAACAAATTGCAAGTGCTACTTGGGAGGCTGAAGCGGACATGCAAAAGAGGTATCCTTATTTTTTCCAATCCACTCAAGCCTAAGTTACCAATTCTAAGTCCCCTATATAATTTCAAGTCTTGTATTTCTGCCCCTATGTCATTCATATACATTGATGTTTAATTTGGCAAGTTTATGATGATTTTATAGTTATGTTGAGATTTTTAAAATGGTGTTTTAAATGTAATGTTGCATTATAGTTGGGGATGTTTTGTTTATTATCATTTTTGTCGTGTACGTCTCTTTTACATTCGGGGACGAATGTTCCCAAGGGGGAGATATTGAAACGACCCCAAAAAAGTTCCCGAAAATGTGCCTCAAACTGCCCAAAATTTTAAATTTCATATATCTCAAAATTCATTTGCTATTTCAAAAATTCGACATCATATTCTTGTTCGGGGGGTCAAAATTAGGGGGGAAAAAGGTCTAACCCCGATTTAAGAGAGAAATATTAGCAATTAAAATTTTTTAAGGTGTGAATTCCAGAGAGGAATCCGCGACCCCCTCGCGACGCGCCTCTGCTTCTTTTAGGACTGTTTTTTTTAGTTCGGTCCAAGACTTTTAAGCCTTGGGCCTAAGTCTTCCGAAATGTGTTTTTACCTGTAATTAGCCATATGCACCCTCATATTACCCAAAACATTTCCCAATACTCACTCATACACTTAGCCATATTTTCACTCCCAAATTCAAGTCCAAAACCCTCATCCCAAGCTAAGATTCTCCATCAATGTTCTTCATCAAGCTTCAAGTCTCCATCCCCAATCTTCACCAAGTTCATCTCTAAACTAAGGTATGTGGGTTTCTTTCATAGGTTCCTTTCAGCCATGATATCCAAGCCTCCTTTTACTCAAATTATATGGTTTAAAATTGTTTACAAATGAGTCTTGATTATTATGAGATTCACTGCACACTATGTTAAAGCTATGTAAAGTTGTTAGTGTTTTACTATTTTTTGAGCTATAAATCTTGGATCTATTGTAAGATTTGAGAAGGGGTTTTGATGTATGTTTCTTGGGTTTGTTGCAAGGTGTTGATTGATGGTTTTACAATGGAGTTTCTTGCATGATTTCATCTCTATAATTCATGATTTTATACTAGCATTACACACCCTCTAGGTGTTTGATAAAATGTTTGGATGTGGTTTCTTGAATAGTTGAAGGTCCAAGGTATAAGATATGATATAATTGACTATATGATGATGCAATGAGCTTATGTATATGATATATACTATATAAAGTGTTGCATTAAACGATGCCCGATCCGGGTAACCTAGTTGAAGGGTTAATATCTCAACCACTAGGGTGATGGGTGCTATCATCACTAATCTTGAAGAGGGGTTTGTACCTTACACACTAGGGTGATGGGTGCTATCATCCCTAACCTTTATGAGCGATTTGTACCTCACACACTAGGGTGATAGGTGCTATTATCATAGAAATCAAGGGAAGTTTATAGAAGTTGTGTTGATGGTTTGAAGGAGAAGATTCTTGATGAGGCCTATAATTCTTTTTATTCAATCCACCTCATTCCACCAAAATGTATAGAGACTTAAGAGATGTGTATTTGTGGGGAGGCATGAAGAGGGACATTTCCAAGTTCGTTTCCAGTTGCCGTAGTTGTCAATAAGTCAAAGCCGAACATCAAAGGCCGGGACATAGAGATTCCTACTTGGAAGTAGGAGGTGAATATGTGTATTTTTTGGTTGTGTTTCCCAAGACTAGAAAAGGTTTTGATTCCATTCGTGTGGTGGTTGATAGGATGATGAAATCAACTCACTTTCTATTGGTTAAGACTACATATGGGGATGAAGAGTTTGCAAGGTTGTATATCCATGAGTTAGTGAGGTTGTATGGGGTTCCTTTGTCCATCATATCGGATTGTGGTTCACCATTCACTTCACACTATTGGAGGTCTTTTCAAAGAGGGCATAGTACAAGAGTTCACCTTAGTACGGCCTTCCACCCTCAAATAGAAGGTGAAGCCGAAAGAACCACTCAAACCCTTGAGGATATGCTAAGGTCTTGTGTATCGGGAGTTGAGGGGTAGTTAGGGTTACCATCTCAACTTGATTGAGTTTGCCTGCAACAATAGCTACCACTCTAGCATCGGTATGGCTCCTTTTGAGTCTCTTTATAGGTGACGTTGTAGATCACTGATTGGGTGTTTGAGGTTGGAGAGGTAGCTTTAATAGGACCAGATCTTTTTATAGAGGCTCTTGAAAGGTGAGGATGATTAGGGAATAGTTTAAAATAGCCCAAATTCATCAAAAATCTTATGTCGATGTGAGAAGAAGAGACCTTGAATTCAATGTGGATGATTGGGTTTATTTGAAAGTTTCTTCCATGAAAGGTGTTGTCCATTCTGGTAAAAAGGGGAAGTTGAATCCAAGATATGTTAGCCGTTATGAGTTCTTGAAGAGGGTTGGCAACGTAGCTTAGGAATTGAAGTGTCCTATTGAAATGAATTTGGTTCATCCAGTGTTCCATGTCTCTATGTTGAGGAAATGTGTTGGTGATCCTAATGCTATTGTGCCTCTTGATGTTGTGGGTGTTTTTGAGGATAACTTGACTTATGAGGAGGTTCTGATTCAGATCCTACATAGGAAAGTGAAGAGATTGAGGAACAAGGAGGTGGCATCCGTTAAAGTCCTTTGGAGGAACTAACAAATTGAAAGTGCTATTTGGGAGGACGAAGGGGACTTGTAAAAGCGGTATCCTTATTTTTTCTATTCCACTCAATTCTAAGGTACTAATTCTAAGTCCGCTATGTAATATGTCTATTATTTCAGCTCCTATTTCATTCATATGCATTCATGTTTAAGTTGGCAAGTTTATGATGATTTTACACTTATGTTGAGATTTTGAAAATGGTGTTTTAAATGTAATGTTGCATTTTAGTTGGGGCTGATTTGATTATGATCATTCTTGTCTTGTAAATCTCTTTTACATTCAGGGAAGAATGTTCCTAAGGGGGAGATATTGAAACGACCCCAGAAAGTGCCCAAAAATGTGCCTCGGTATGCCCGAAATTTTAAATTCCATATATCTCAAAATCCATTTGCTATTTCGTAATACGACTTCATATTTTTGTTCAGGGGGTTAAAATTAGGGGGAGGAGTATCGAACTTCGATTTAAGAGCGAAAGATTAGCAATTATAATTTTTTAAGGTACGAATTCCAGAGAGGAATCTGCGACCCCCTCTCGATGGGACTCTCTTATATTGGGACTATTTTTTTAGTTCGGTCTAAGACTTCTAAGTCTTGGGCCTAAGTGTTCCCAAATGTGTTTTTACCTATATTTAGCCAAATTTCACCCTCATGTTATCCGAAACATTTCCCAATACTCTATTAAGTACTTAGCCAAATTTTCACTCCCAAATTCAAGTCCCAAACCCTCATCCCAAGCTAAGGTTCTCCTTCAAGGTTCTTCAAGCTTTAAGTCTCCATCTCCAATCTTCACCAAGTTCATCTCTAAGCTAAGGTATGTGGGTTTCTTTCATGGGTTCCTTTCACCCATGATACGCAAGTCTCATTTTACTCAAATTGCATGGTTTAAAGTTTGTTTACAAATGGGTCTTGATTATTATGAAATTCAGTGCACACTATGTTAAAGCTATGTAAAATTGTTACTGTTTTACTATGTTTTGAGCTATAAATATTAGATCTATTGTAAGATTTGAGAAGGGATTTTGATGTATAATGCTTGAGGGTGTTGCAAGGTGTCGATTGATGGTTTTACAATGGATTTTCTTGCATGATTTCAGCTCTATATTTCATGATTTTATTAGCATTATACACACTCTAACTTTTTGATAAAATATCTGGATGTGGTTTCTTAAGGAGTTGAAGGTCCAAAGCATGAGATATGATATGATTGTCTATATGATGATGTAATGAGCTTATGTATATGTTATATTCTATATAAAGTATTGCATTAGACTATGCCTGATCTGGGTAACCTAGTTGAGGGGTTAATATCTCAACCACTAGGGAGATAGGTGCTATCATCACTAACCTTGATGAGGAGTTTGTACCTCACACACTAGGGTGATGGATACTATCACCACTAACCATGATGAATGGTTTGTACCTCACACACTAGGGTGATTGGTGCTATCATCATAACCTACCAAAGGATTTCTACTTTGGAAATCTAGCTTGGTATCTTCTACACATATGATATACTATATGAGCATGAGTTACTTAAGCATGTTTCATTTATACATTGAGCATATATGCCATATTGTTCGATTATGCCTATTGCCCATTGATATGCATTTTGATTATGATGCCTAATTCTTGTTGCCTTGCATCCTACATACTTAGCACATTCAAACATACTAACGTATACTCTACGCCTACATGATGTCACCATGTAGGAACCGATGCCCAAGTTGATCATCCTCTTCCACGTGGCTAGTTCGATACTACTCAATCTAGTTGGTGAGTCCTCCACTTCGGGGACCTTTGTCTATGATGCTCTTATTATGCATTAAGACATTCTTCTTTATTATTTATTTTGACTATGAGGGTGAGCCCGGCTACATTGTCTTGGCCTCGCTCTTATCTATGTATTAGAGGTGTTTGTTGGACATGTTATGTATCTATGATAAGAGACTTGACTCTATTGTTCTTGGTGTCAATGGTATGAAAGTGACTTCCCTTAGCCCCGGTTGTCCCAATTTAATATCTTTTGATGCTTAATTTATTGCTTCTGCGACCAAGGATGTCTAATGATGTTCTAAGAGGATTGTTTGGGGTTCCTTCGGGTTCCCTATTCGCCGTGTCATGTCTAGGCCCTAGGCTTGGGTCATGGAAGATGTAAATAGGACAAATATATAAACTTTCCTAGCAGCAATAGATGCAACAATAGGAGTAGACACTTCATATGACTCGTACAATAACTCGGGGTCAACATGGAACTTTTTGGCAACAAAGGGGGGTGACAAAAGAAAAAGTAGAACCCGGATCAATCAATGCATATACATCAAAGTCATAGATTTTCAATATACCGATAACAATATCGGGCATCTCATCAATCCCTTGCCTCCCAAGCAAAGGATAAAACTGATTGTGTCTTGGGGCACCATCACTTTGGCCACCTCTCTCCAATGGAACTACATTAGCACCTTGTGGACGCACCTCCCTACCCTTGTTGCGATACCGAGGGCATTCAAACCTTTTGTGACCTATCTCCCCACAATTAAAAAAAGCATCAGTGTCCCTCAAACATGGGCCACTATGATCCCTACCACACTATGGACACGCAACAATAGGAGCCACACCACCAACACCTTGAGGACTTGGGAATTTATTAGCAAATCCCACCTTGGAAGCATGAGAACACCCTTGGTCACGGTAGCACCGGCCACCCCTTTGGAACTTACCCTCAAAACGGGCCTTCTTGGCATCATGACTTCTTCACTTCCTCAATTTCTTCTCATCCATTTGCTCAGCATAGGTCATCAATCGAGACAAGTCCATATAACTAATTAGCATCGCGGACCTTCATTCTTCACTTACCAAATCGGAGACTCCCATCACAACTTATTCTTCCTAGATCTAGGATTGGCCACCAAATGACGAGCATACTTTGAAAGTTTGTTGAACTTGAAGGCATAGCCCCTCATACTCATGGACCCTTGTCTCAAATTCATAAATTCCACCAACTTAGCTTCCCTAAGTTCAAGGGGGAAGAACCAATTAAGGAAGGCCACCTTGAACTCCTCCAAAGCACCACATTATCATTTCCTTCTCCCTCTTCCATTGGTCATACCATATTTGGGCTACCCCTTTGGGTTGATACACTGCCAACTCCGCTTTTTCATTCGGCCCACACCCTTGATAGTAGAAATCTTGTAGAGCTCATCAATAAACTCTTGTGGATCTTCATCCACTTTTGATCGATAGAATACTAGAGCATTCATCCTCATGAAGTCCCTTACCCTAGAGGCCATTGTAGGAGCATGAGGGGCTTGGGGCCCTAGATTGGCTTGATTAGCCACCACTTATGCAAGCAAGATAAGAGCATCCGCAAGCTCCCCCTTGGTCGGTTTCTCCTTGGGTGTGTGGGCTCGTATTCCCTTGTATTAGGCATGATCTAGCATAACAAAGAACAACCGTTAGGGGGAAATCTTGCTTCAAGTATATAGCACGACTTAGAACATGAAAAAGGGAAAAAATTTCCTAAAGCGTCTCATAGCCTCCTACTCATAGTTGTGGTGCACAACATAACCATGACTAATACTCTAATCAACGCGATGTGTTAGACTCCAAGGATCAAATAACCTAGTGCTCTGATACTAAGTTTGTCACGAGCCAAGTCTAGGACCTAGATGTGACACAATAAATGAGGAACTCGAAGGGGCCCCAAACAAGCCGCTTATCTTATCATTACAAATCATTGGTCATTGAAACATTTAAATGACATATGAAAGTACAAATAGGGAAATGGGACTAAGGGGAGAACTTGCATAACATCATATCAAGAGACAAAAGAGTCAAAGCTCATATCACAGATACATAGAATGTCCAACAATACCTCTACTACATAGATAGAGCGGGGGCCAAGACAAACCAACATGGCTCACCCTCATAGCTAAAGTAAACAATAAAGAAAAGTGTCTCAATGCATAATAAGAGAATCTTAGACTAAGGTCCCCAAAGTGTCTTAATGCATAGTAAGAGAATCTTATACTAAGGTCCCCAAAGTGGAGCACTCACCAACTAGCTTGAGTAGTTTCAAACTAGCCACGTGGAGGAGGAGGATGATCAACTTGTGCACTGGTTCCTACATGGTGATATCATGTAGGCAAGAGTGTATGTTAATATATTTGAATGTGCTAAATATGTAGGATGCAATGCAACAGGAGATAACTGACATATTCAGTATGCATAATTTACCAATTAACAAACATATAACAAGATGACATGCATGAGTGATGCTTATAGTAAATGCATGCTTCATATGGTAATACATGTATGAAAATGGACCATACTATGGTGGATTGTTGCACCCTATCACCCATGGTGATTGAGATACAAACCCCTCAATAGGTTACCAAGGTACAAAACCCTTGATGGGTTGGACGATGGTCACACCGTACCTCCCATGGTGCCAAGGTATAAAATAATTGATAGGTTATAGGATGTTCACACCCTACCTCCCATAGTGCCAAGGTACAAAACCCCTCGAAAGGTTAGAGGATGGTCACACACTACCTTTCATGGTGATTGAGGCATACCCCTCAATCATCTATGGTCAATTCAACACTATATAGAAAAATACCATATACATACTTTCCTTCTATCATCATCATAACATCATATACATACTCTTCTTTCATCATCATAACATCATTCATAACATAAGGCGGACTGGAACCCGTTGCCAATACGGCCTGAGAGAACCAACCTATATCTATGCACTTTATTTACATATTAGAAATGATTTCTACATTCAACATGCCTTTAAGAAAGTAAAAAGTAAAAACAAGCCAAAAGAAAATGCATATGGCTAGGCCGTTGGGGCCACGATATCTAAAGTATGAGATAGGACTTGCCTCGGCTAACTATATAATGCAAAAATATAAGCTCTAGACACACAAAGCTTCGAAGCAACCTAGAGCTTGTAACAGCAGCTGGATATCCTGTACTCCTACTTAGGAGATCTACTAGCACTTGTACCTACAGCATGAAATGCAAGTCTCCTGTAAGGGACATCCATATGAGATAATATACTAAATATGTAAGGCAGGAAATACTGTATATGAAGTAACAACTCAAATGAAACTACGCACTGGTGTAGGATAAGTGACCACCCTTAGTTATACTGTGGGATCATGTACTTTATGTTCTTTTGATTACTTTACCTTTACTATATAATCTGTGCACAGCAAGTAATATAAATGACCAGCTGATCAGTGGAAAATCTATATCGAGATCGGCCTTGTCTAGGCTTTTCCTTTCACCCCTTGGGCTATCCCCCATTATAAGATCGACCCTGTCTAGGTGATTCTTCCACCCCTCGGGTTACCACCCATCAATAAGCAATACACTTTACTTTATTTTTCAATTACTTTTGGGATGATTCTTTTGGTGCTCATAATATTGGAGCTGTAAGACCGTAGATGTAGCATGTGACATGTAAATAATCATACAAGAAAATATGATAATGAAAAGAGTACTTTACGTAAATAATGAAATGCGTATGAGATGAAACAACTCGTGAATTCTATTTAGCAACAATAACCCATGTATCTTGGTATCCAAGTATATATGCAGATTTGAAGATGACTATGTATGGGAGTATATGAACATCTGAAAGAGTGGACAGATGGTTAATAGTCGCATCGGAGTTGGTAAGTGCCTTTATCTTCCAAGGAGGGATCTATGTTTCATGCCAAATAATACGAAATCAAGTAGCCTTACGTACCTCGCAGTACAACCTCGCTATTAACTCGAGATAACCTTCCCTTCCTCCAAATAGTTATCTACAACATAGTAGGTGATACAACTAGCATTAACAACCAATATATACATCTTGGCATCCCAATCTCATATAAAAAAAACATATGGACAGCAAGTGGATAATTATAAATCCGAGCGTATTCTTTCAACCTTTCCGCCCCTACTCACATTTTCTAATACACATTCTCATATACATATCATTTGTAGCATGTTTTAGTGCTATAATAGTCTTACAACAGCCCACAAAGCACAACATATAATAATTCTACACAACATACAAATAGGCGGGATAACATTGCATCCCTTCACTACATTTCGACGTCGACAGTTCCAAACTTGTTACAACTTTAACCAAAAAGTCCCCACCATAGATACACATAAAACCAGTCCTAAAATAGTTCAAAAATAGTCCTCAGAATAGGTGGAGGACATGAGACCATAGTACTCAATCAATCAGCCCACAAGTTCCTAATATGAGCACAATTATGATATCACACAAGAACTCACTTTCCCGGACTGTAAAAATGGTGCAGCAGCTTTTATACATCATTATAGAACCAATACTCATTATGACAGTAGCCTCCCTTCATAATCAATCCAACCAGAAAGAGAAAAGCTTCCGAATAAACAAGAAAAATGTATGATAACTTTTGGAACACTTGCTGTCCAACAATTTCAGCAAAGGTATAATCAGCTTAGCCTCTTGTTTTACATAAGAAAACCATACTAAACGCATAAGTATTCTTACTTACCTTTACCCTCAAGGGGTAGGGCTTCTCCAAGAACCCTAAAAGTCTCTTGTGGCTGCTTGTAAAGTCAAGAAAGAGTTGAGAGAGAACTTGAAAAAATAATCTGATTTTTTGTTCAAGTTAAATGACTTGAGTGAGATGCTTATAATCCCCTTTTAAAGGAGAACTTGGCCGACTTACCTTTCCATTATAAGCCTCATTTTATCAATACTTTAAAGTATCATTTTTTTCCCTTTCACTTGTGCCTTAAGTGGCTCCAAATTGATGGGCCTTTGCTGCCCATTTTCCCCTCTCTTAGTTAGTTTTGGCCCAATTCACAAAGTGAGTTATGTTGTACTTGGGTCCTTTCTCTATTATTTTTGGGCTGAAAATATAGTCCATTTATGATGCTAAAACATGGGCTAAAGTTACACCCTTAACACAGACTTTACTTATAGTAGGACTTGGGCAAATTCGATGTCGGGCCTCATCTCCGTTTAGCTAGCAAATTTAAGCTAAGAAAGTTTGTGAATCACTTCTCTCTTCCTTAGTCCTGCAAGCACCTCAATTTTCTCACTTTGTTTAGGGTCATGATCTCCTCAATTTGACTTAAAACTTATTTATACTCGACCCTCTTCAGAGTTAGACATACATGTCGCTCAATAATTTAGGATTCAAGCACTTTTAAAAATTGGCGCTAATTTGAAAAGCCATATCATGTTTCATTTGCATAGTACTACTATTGTAAGATATGGGGTGTTACAGTTAGGTCACCCAACGTTTGATGTTAGACTTTGACTTATTAACAAGTATGACAACCAAAAACGAATTTGGCAATATCCCTCTTCATGCCTCCCCACCAATACACATCCCTCAAGTCTCTATCATCTTGGTGGAACCAAGGTGAATAGAATAAGAGTTATGGGTATCATCAAGGTTCCTTTCTATCAAGCCATCAATAAATGATACACATAACCTACCTTGGTACCTAAGGAGCCCAATGCAAAAAAATGCATGTTGAGTCTTTAAAATAGTTCAGATCATTTTAATAATAATAAGTTTGATCTGTTTTACCGAGAAGGTCTAAGGTTCGAGTCCATATAGCACTATAAAAATGAAAAATGGAAATTACACCATTTTTTTTTTTGCATTTTTCATTAGTATTTCTTGCTTGTAACTAAGTGAAATCCAATTATTCCTATAAGTTTACTCAC
>JAABOM020114089.1:0-23674 GCA_011800125.2 Solanum clarkiae | reverse complement strand
ACTAAGGGTGGTCCCTGATCTTCTACAGATGCATGGTTTCATTAAGTTGTTACTTTATATATAGTATATCCTGCCTTGTATACTCAGTACATTATCTCGTACTGACGTCCCTTACGGGGGACCTGCGTTTCATGCTGCAGGTACAGGTGCTAGTAAATCTTCCCAGTAGGAGTACAGGATATTCAGCTGCTGTCATCAAGCTCCAAGTTGCTTCGGGGCTTTGTATATGTATAGAGCTTATGTTTATGTTATACAGTTAGTTGAGGCGGGGCCTATCGCGACCCTTGACAGATGTTTTTCTTTATTTATAGGCTTTGTAGACTATGTAAAGTAAAAGTGAGGTCATGTCTCATACTTTAGACACCGTGGCCCTAACGGCCTAGTCATATGCATTTCCTTTTGGCTTATTATCACTGTTTATATACTTTAAGGCAGTCTAAAGGTATAAACCCGTCATAATACGTATAGTAAGTGCATATTTACAGGTTGCTTCTCCCGGGCCTTATCGGAAATGGATGCCAGTCCGCCCTAACGGGACTTGGAGCGTGACAGTAGGGGTCATTTGTTGACCTGCTGAATATCCTATTGTCGGTGTACCTTGTCGCTCACCTCATTGACTAAACTGATTACTTCTAGACCATTGAAGTTATGGTGGAGAACTAGTTGTAGAGTAGGAGGATGATGGCCTAGGCGGTCTATTAAAACACTAACGCCTAAGTTCACCTTGGGGTGGTATAAACTGCCCTGTAGACTTGGCCCTCTTGGACTGCGCCCTTTCTAACTCTTGTGTCCTTGTCCTCTGCCATCGGTCCTCTAGTTTCTGTGTAAAACCTTGCATTCTCTCTATATCCATGTCTTTGTTCAAGGAGGAAATAGTGCAGTATCTAACCAGATACATATCCAATCTATCCGCATATCGATGAACTCTATCTGGCATAGTAGCAACTACATTAGGAGCATACCTAGACAGGGTATTAAATTGAAGGCTATACTCTCTCACGCTCATATTACCTTGGTGGAGATTCAGGAACTAATCTACACGGGCCTCTCGGATCTCTAATGGCAAGTAATGGTCAAGAAAGGCCTCTTTGAACTCCTTCCAAGTAGTTGAAGATGCATCTGTACCCTTAGATTGCTTCCAAGCTTCATACCACAAATAGCCACACCCATCAACCTATTTGTTGCTAACTCGACAGCTTCTGTAGCTTTCACATGTATAACATCTAAAATGCACTGAATCTGATCCATAAAGTCTTGGGGATCTTCATTAGGATCTGACCTAGTGAAGGATGGAGGGTCCAAATTAAGGAAATCACGTATCCTTGTGCCAACTTCCCTAATAGCACCACCTGCACCTATAACTGGAACTTCTTTTCTTTAGCCTTGGCAAGCAACTGTACGGGTCAATAGTTGGACTGCATTTCTCATATCCTGCATGTAGCATCAATAGGTGGTTCTGGGAAATTTCACTACTTCTGGGTTCATCGAGAGCTGGAGGAGTTGGAGATGTCTATGATAGAGACTCCTCTTGAACATCATTTTGTTGTCTCACCTGACTAGGTATACCAACAACCACTTCTACTCCCTTCCATTTACCTTTGTTTTGCCTGGTTTCTAGCATACTTGCTGTATAAAACAATTTAGGGGTTAGACACAATTAACCTATTACATTTAGCTCTACGGCACGATCTAAAGAACAAAAAGAAAGTAACAACTCCTAAATGCCATGTGGTCTCCTGCTTATAAATGTGGTACACAATACATCATTAAACAAGACTCTACATAGACATGGCTTTGTAGACTCCCTAGGATGACCCGCTCTAATACCACTTCTGTCATGCCCAAAGTCCCGTTAGGGCGAACTGGCACCCGTTACCGATGAGGCTCGGGAGAACCAACCTTTATCTATGCACATTCTATACATATTATAAGGGATTTCTACATTTGACATGCCTTTAAGAAAATAAACAGTGATAACAAGCCAAAAGGAAATGCATATGGCTAGTCCGTTGGGGCCACAGTGTTTAAAGTATGAGACATGACCACACTTTAATTTACATAGTCTACAAAGTCTCTAGATAAGGAAAGGTATCTGATAAGGATTGGGACAGGCCCCACCTCAACTAACTGTACAGTACAAGAATATAAGCTCTAGACATAAAGCTCCGAAGCAACCTGGAGCTTGGTAACAACAGTTGGATATCCTATACTCCTACTGGGGAGAGCTACTACACCTGTACTTGCAGCATGAAATGCAGGTCCCCCGCAAGGGACATCAGTATGAGATAATGTACTTAATATGTAATGCAAGAAATACTGTATATGAAGTAACAACTCAAATGGAACTATGCACTAGTGTAGGGTAAGAGACCACCTTTAGTTATACTGTGGGATCATGTACTTTATGTTCTTTTTATTACTTTACCTTTACTAATTTGTGCACAGCATATAATACAAATGACCAGCTGATCAGTGGTAAAACTGTATTGGGATCGGACCTAGCTAGCTCTTCCTTAACCCCTCGGGCTACCCCCCATGATAGGATTGACCCAGCATGTAATGCATATGGCTAGGTGATTAATTTATGTTTAATGTAATGCATATGGCTAGGTGATTCTTCCACCCCTCGGGTTATCACCCATTAATAAGCAATATACTTTACCTTTCAATCACCTTTGGGATAGTTCTTTTAGTGATCACAATATTGGAGTTGTAAGGTTGTATATGTAGCATGTGATATGTAGATAATCATACAAGACAATATGACAAGGAAAAGAGTATGTTACACAAATAATGAAATGCGTATGAGATGAAACGACTCGTGAACTTTATTTAGCAACAAAAACCTATGTAACTTGGTATCTACGTATGTATGTAGATTTGAAGGTGACTATATATGGGAGCATATGAACATGTGAAAGAGCAGAGACATGGTTAGTAGTTGTGTCGGAGTTGGTAAGTGCCTTTATGTGCCAAGGAGGGATCTATGTTTCATGCCGAATAATACGAAATCAGGTAGCCTTACATACCTCGCTGTATGACTTCGCTATTACCTTGAGATAACCTTCCCTTCCTCCAAATATTTATCTACAACATAGTAGGTGATAAAAATAGCATTAGCAGCCAATAGATACATCTTGGTAGCCCATTCTCATAAAAAAATAACATACGGGTAGCAAGTGGGTATTTATAAACCCGAGAATATTCTTTCAATCTTTCTGTCCCTAATCATATTTTCTAATACACATTCTAATATACATATCATGTCCAGCCTATTGTAGTGCCATAACAGTGTTACGACAGCCCACAAAGCACAACACACAATAATTCTACGCACCAAACAAATAAGCGGCATAATGTTACATCCCTTCGCTACATTACGACGTTGACAATCCAAAACTTTACCAACTTCAACCAAACCTTTCCCACAACATTTATACATACAAACAGTCCTAAAACAGCTCAAAAACAGTCCTCAAAATAGGTGGAGGACGTGAGACCATAGCCCTCAATCAATCAGCCCAGAAGTTCCTATTACAAGTATAATTACGATATCATACAAGAACTTACTTTCGCGTACAGTAAAAAATGGTGCATAAGCCTTTATACATCATTATAGAACCGATACTCATTAAGAACAATAGCCTCCCTTCACAATAAATCTAACCAATAAGAGAAAAGCTTCCAAATAAACAAGAAAAATGTACAACAACTTTCGGAACACATGTTGTCCAAAAATTTCAGCAATGACATAACCAACATAGTCTCTTGTTTTGCATATGAAAACCATACTAAACACACAACTATAATCACTTACCTTTACCTTCAGGGTTGAGGTCCTCCTTAAGAACCTAAAATATCCTTTTGGATGCTTTACAAAGTTAAGAAGTGTAGAGAGAAAGCCTTAAGATAATCTGATTTTTTTGTTCAAGTTGAATGACATGAGTGAGCTGATTTTAAGCCCCTTTTAAAGGAGAACTTGGCCGACTTAACTTTCTCAGTTCAATCCATATTTTATCAAGAAATGAAAGTACCATTTTGCCTATTTTACTTGGTCCTTATTGTGTTCAAATTGGTTGGGCCTTTGCTGCCTATTTTGTTTCCTTTCTCTTAGTTAGTTTTGGCCCAACTCTCCAAGTGAGTTTTGTTGTACTTGGGCCCTTTCTCTATTATTCTTGGGCTGAAAATATAGTCCATTTGTGATGCTAAAACACGGGCTAAAGTTGCACCCTTAACACAGACTTTATTCATAATCGGACTTGGACAAATTCAACGTCGGGCCTCGTCTCCGTTTAGCTAGCAAAGTTAAACTAATCAAGTAGGTGACTCACCTACTAGCTTACTAATTCCTACAAGCACCTCAATTCTGTCACTTTGTTTAGGGCCGTGATCTCCTCAATTTGACACAAAACATGTATAAACTTGACCCTCTTAAGTGTTAGATACACATATTGTCCTATAACATGAGATTCAAGCACTTTTAAAAATGGGTGCTAATTTGACCAAACCATATCATGTTTCAGTTGCATAGTACTAGTACTGTAAGATATGGGGTGTTATACTTTTGTTGTATGCAAACTGAATCATTGTACGATGGTCTTCCCAATTTCCCTTAAGCTCCAATACACAAGCCCTAAGTATGTCCTAAAGTGTTTGGATAGTCCTTCCGGCTTGGCCATCCATTTGAGGGTAAAAGGCCATATTAAGCTTTTCTGGAAAGGCCTCCAAAAGTAAGAAGTAAATTGTGCACCACAGACCGATATAATGGATAAAGGAACCCCATGCAATCCTACCAAGTCACGAATATACAACCTAGCATAATCTTCAGCCCCATATGTAGACTTAATCGGTAGAGAGTGAGGCGATTTTGTCATCCTACCAACCACAACCCATACGAAATCTTACCCCTTTCTGTTCTTAGGCAATTGTCACGACCCAAGCCCTGTGGCCTAGATGTGACTGGCGAATGTGGAACACGAAGGAACCCTAAACAAGCCTCATAGCATATCATTACACATCCTTGGTCGCAAAAGCAATTTAAATAATAATAAGAGATAAGCATAATCAAGGGTAATTGGGACTAAGGCTAAACTTCCATATCATAATCACCAAGAAACAAGAGAGTCAACACTCATAGCATAGATTAATATCATGTCCAACAACTCCTCTACTACGTAGATAAGAGCGGGGGCCACGACATCTAACCGGACTCACCCTTATAGTCAATACATAAATAAAGAAAAGATAACTTTAGTACATAGAAAGAGATCATAAGAAACGTCCCTGGGATGGAGGACTTACCAACAAACCTGCGAGACAATCGTACTAGGCACATAAAGGAGGGGGATGATCTAGCGGTGCACAGGTTCCTACATGGTGACATCATATAGGCATAAAGTATGCATTAGTATATTTGAATGTACTATGTATGAGGGATGCAATGCAACAAGAGATAGGCATCATATTCAAAATGCATAGAGATAAAAAATAGATAGCATAGTAACAATATGGAATGCATGACTAATGTTTAAAAAAAACATGCTTATATAGAACATAGCATATGTGTAAAAAGAGACCATTAAACTACTGGTGGATCATCACACCCTACCACCCATGGTGATTGTGGTACGAACTCCATCAATAGGTTGGTGGATCATTGCACCCTACCACCCATGGTGCCGGAATACAAACCCCCCGATAGTTTGGTGGATCGTCACACCTTACCACCCGTGGTACCGGAGTATAAATCCCTAGATATGCTGATGGGTACCCAACAAGGTTGATGGATAGTCGCACCCTACCACCCGTGGTGCCAGAGTACAAACTCCAAGATAGGTTATCAATGTACGAACCCCTTGACAAGGTTACCCGCTATGCAACACCCGGTAGGGCATGGTTATATTCCATTACTAAATAGAGAATACTATATATAGACATCTATTTAATCATCATTTCATCATCATATCATCATCATATAGTCATTAAACTCATAAGACATGCATTGGACCTTCAATTCTCAAGAAACCATAACCGGACATTTTATCAAACACTTAGAGGGTGTGTAATGCTAGTGTAGAACCATGCAATTCAAGAGTGTTATCATGCTAGAAAATCTAATGTAAAACCATTAATAGATACTTGGTAACACCCTCAAGCAATATACATCAAAGACTTTCATCAAAAAATACCAAAACAATCACAATTTCATAAATCCTAACATAGTATGCAGTGATTTTTTCAATAAATAAGACCCATGAGTAAATCATCTTTAAATCATGCAAATTTAAGTAAAAGGAAGCTTGGGTATCATGGGTGAAAGGAACTCATGAAAGCATCCCACATACCTTAACTTTGGAGATAAACTTGATTAAGATTGGAGATGGAGATGTGAAGCTTGAGAGGAAATCCTTAGATCCGAAGAGGGTTTTGAGACTTCAATTTAGGAGTAAAATAGTTGGCTAAGTGTTTGAGTAAGTGTTGGGGAATTCTTATAATGATATGAGGCTGATAAATGGCTATGTATAGGTATTTTAACGTATGGGAACTTTTAGATCCAAGACTTAAAAGTCTTGGAATGAAATTAGAAACTGGCACCAGAAATATACAGGAGCACTTTGCGCCAATAGAGCGCTTCAGCTATTGGAATTTGCAACTTCGAAATTTGAAATTGTGAATCGTTCACTCTAAAATCAGGGTTAGACCCTTTTCCCCCTAAAATTTGACCCCCTAAACAAGAATATGATGTCGGATTTCAAAAATAACTCATGGATTTTGAGATATATTGAAATTATGATTTCGGGCACTTCCAAAGCACATTTTCGTGCACTTTGTTGGTGTCATTATAATATCTCCCACTTGGGAACATTTGTCCCCGAATGTCAAAGAATTGTAAAAGGGAAGAGTAATCATAAAGAGATTAGCCCCAAAAAGAATGAAACAGCACATCTAAAAACCCATTTTCAAAATCTCAACATGAGTGCTAAAACCACCATGAACTGTCTCAATTTAAACATGAATGCATGTAATAACATAGGGGCTGAAATAAAAGACATGGAATGATCAAAGGACTCGACGTATTCTCACAAGACTTAATAGAATGAAAGAGGTACAAATATTGCTCCTCCATGCCGACTTCGGCTCCCCGAGAGATACTATTGACTTGACGATTCTCCCAATGGGCCTTGACAGTCGCTACGCCCTTATAAATCAACCTTTACTCATATCCACCCAACATCTCCACCGGACCTCTTCATAGGCCAACTCATCACCCCCACAACGTACACAACTTCAAGAGTCCTATAACACTTGAATCGCCAGCACACCTCCTCAAATATAATGAACCGGATTAACCATACCCTTATCCAATGACACTTTCTATTTGTATGCAACCTCACTAACATTCCTCAACACCCTATGACGACTCACAAACCATGAATCCAAACTCCCTCCTTACCAAGGTAAACCATACCTTTCATGTGTGAAAGCTTGAGTTACCCCCAATCGCCAATTTTTAAATCCATGATCCCTTCTCCTCTCACCGGAATATAAATTTTGATGACCTTAGGCTGCTTCATCATTTTCTAATCAACCTCAACTCCTCCATTTCATCCATAACAAGATTCGGACCTAATAAGGTCATCTCTCCCACTTCAAACCACCTAACAACTGATCTACATTGAATACCATAAAGAGCATCAATGAAACCATCCCAATGCTAGAACGATAGCTACTGATATAGGCAACCCAATCAAAGGAATATGACCATCCCAACGACTCTTAAGATCTAATACACAAGACTTAAGCATGTCTTCTATTGTTCTTACCAACACATGAATGTAGAATTTAGCATACTCTTCGGCACCATAAGTAGTCTTAAATGGTAAAATATGGGCCGTTTTCACCATCCTATCAACAACAATCCAAATGTAATCAAAATCCTTTCTAGTCATGTGCAACCCAACTACAAAAATCCATATTAATCACCTCCCACTAACAAGAAGGAATCTCTATGTATTGGGTTAGGCCATGTCGCCTTTGACGTTAAGCTTTAACTTGTTAACAACTATGACAACCGGAAACGAATGCCCTCCTTCATGAATCCCTACCAATAAACATATCTCAAATCTCTGTTCATTTGGTAGAACCAGGGTTAATAGAATAAGAAGAATTCTGGGCTTCATCAAGGATCTTTTCCGCCAAGCCGTCAACACAAGGAACACACAACCTACCATGATACATAATGAAACCACCTCTCCTTGGGTAGAAAACCTCCACCTTGCCTTCTGTCACTAGGGCCTTTAATTCTAACAAGGAGGGATCAAGATCTTGCTTTGCTCTGACCTCATCAACAAATGAAGATTTAGAACCATCAGCGACCATAACACTGCCATTGTCAACCTCTTTCAATAAAACCACCAAGCTAGCCAACCGATGCACCACCCTAGCCACCCCTTCATCACCGCCGTCATCATGAGATAGGCTACCCATAAACACCATACTCAAAGCATCTGCCACAACATTAGTTTTACCGAGATGATAATGAACACGCGTATCATAATCCTTAAAAAGTTCTAACCACCTCTAACCACACTCATATTAGAAAATCTAGTGGACGGTAAATACATCAACATGCACCCATACAACTAATGATGGCAACTTCAAAGAAAATACCACGGCGCCCAACTCAAAATCGCAGAGAAGATCTCATGTATCTCAAATCATCTATAATCATAAGCTTCCACCTAACCATCTTGAATCAACACACATCCAAACCAATCTAGCAACATCACACTACACAACAACCCTTCCACCCCCATCCGGTGAGGACAAGATAGGAATGGAGAAAACTTATCATTCCTTTGGGTCAACTTAGTCATGGGAGGACCAATAGAAGGGAACACATACACAAGCCTCTGGTGGTAACACGCTAAGCCCAAGAAACTTCTAATATCCAAGGGAGTCAAGGGGCTAGGCCAATTTCTAACCATATACATCTCCTTAGGATAAATTTTAATACCATCCTTCGACACCCATAATCTAGGGAGCTAACCTCCTTAATCCACATTTCACACTTCACATTCACAGCATACAACTCCTCCTACCCCATGATTTGCAACACTAGCCCCAAATGGTTCACAAGCTTTACATAAATCAATACTTCATCACTAGATACCACCACAAACATAAACAAGGTAGGGACTAAAGACCGTTCATGAAATCCATAAACAAAATTAGTGCATAAGCCAATCCAAACAACTCAAATATATTAAAAGGCTCACTCTTAATCCGAAAATACAATTAGGGGTATCACCTATCCTTATCATCACTTGGGAACAAAACCCGAACCAAAGATCAAGTTTAGAGAAGTGACTAACCCATTGTAGTCGACCAAATAGATCGACCATTCTTAACCATCATATATAAACCTTGTGGCTTCTATAATCAATGGAGACATAATATGCAAGTAGCCGAACCACCTCAAGACCTCCAATCCAACAAACGAAGTTCAACAAAAAAACACAAGACAAGATCCTATACAATAAGAACATGGCACAACCCTTAGAGATCAATTATACCTTAAAACAAGAAACAGACTTACCCCTTTGCAGCCACATTAAAAGCCCCCTCACTAAAGGGTGGACATAATACCAAATTAGAACTTAACTTTACAGGCCCTACATCAATGAAGACACAACATGCATGCAACTAATCCACCCCAAGCATAACATCAAAATCCACCACATAAAACCCCACAAGTAACATGGCAAGACCCGATACAATATGAACACAGAACAACACCTATGAACTTTCAAACAAAAATAGGCTCACCAATGAGATAGACACCAAAAAGAGTTTGGGAGACTCATGAAACCCACTAGCAACCAGAAGAATAATGAAAGAAATAGTGACACAGCAGTCAATCAATGCAGCACATCAAAGTCAAAGTGAATTTCAACATACTGGTAGCAACATCGGGCGTCTCATCTCCTCCTTGAGCCTCTTGATCAACATCACCACCTTTACTCTTGTATTGACCATATGGGAAATCCATAATTCTATGGCCTATCTCACAACACTCCAAGCACACACCTGTGTTCCTCTAACATAGGCCACCATGGACTTTTCTACACGTTGGGCACTTGGGATTAGTCATCCCACCATCACCTCCCTTGCTCTTATTATGTTTACAATGGAAATCCTTTGCCTTATGACCTAACTTTCCACAACCATAACAAGCATCGGTATCCCTCAAGCATGGGCGATCATGGCGCCTACTATATTTTGGGAACCTAGCATAAGGTACCACACCACCATGACCTCTACATTTGGAACTTTGGAACTTACCCCCAACACAGGCCCTATTGGTCTCACTACCCCTCCTCTTCGCATTAGTAGTCTTGGTGGCACCCACTTGTTAACTGAGGTGAGTTGCCAAGTTTGCTGCCGCTATGGCCACTTCCTATAAAACATTGTGAATCTCCACATTAATCACATCACTGTCCTGAGTAGATCGAGATATATCCTGAAATAAAATGGTTAGGGATTAGCAATAAGACCTAGGGGACCTAATATATTGCATGACATAGATCATGAAGAAGTGAAACATTTCCTAGAACACCTCGTAGCCTTCCATTTATAGTTGTGGCATGCTTCACAACCATGAATAGGACTCTATTTGATACAATGTGATGGATGTCGAGGATCCTCTAATAGCATCTTTGTCACGACCCAAGCCTAGGGCGTAGACATCACCGGTGAATGGGGAACCTGAGGAAATCATAAACAAGCCTCATAGCATTTCATTACACATCCTTGGTCGTGGAAGTAAGTAAAACTGCAATACGAGATAAGCATAATCAATGGGGATTGGGTCTTAGGGTAAACTTCCTTATCATAATCATTAAGAAACAAGAGTGTCAAGGCTCATAGCGTAGACACATATCACATCCAATAACACATCTAGTACATAGATAAGAGCCGGGGCCATGACAACCAACTAGGCGCACCCTCATAGTCAATACATAAATAAAGAAAATATAGCTTTAGTACATAGCAAGATATCATAACCAACGTCCCCGGGATGGAGGACTCACTAACAAGCTTGAGAGGCAATCGCACTAGCCATGTAAAGGAGGGGGATAATCAACTGGTGCACTAGTTCCTATATGGTAACATCACATAGGTATAGAGTATGCCTTAGTACGTTTGAATGTACTAAGTATGAGGGATGCAATGTAACAAGAGATAGGTATCATAGTCAAAATGCGTAGAGATAAATAATAGATAGCATAGTAAAAAATATGGCATGTATGACTAATGCTTAAGCAAAATATGCTTATATAGAGCATAACATATGTGTAAGATGAGACCATTAAACTATTGGTGGATCTTGGTGATTAAGGTACAAGTTCCATCAATACGTTGGTGGATCATCGCACCCTACCACCCGTGGTGTTGGAGTACAAACCCCCAATAGGTTGGTGGATTATTACACCCTACTACTCGTGGTGCCGAAATACAAACCCCCCAATATGTTGATGGGTACAAACCCCCGATGAGTTTGATGTATAATCGCACCCGACCACCCATGGTTCGAGAGTACAAACCCCCCGATATGTTATCAACGTACGTACCGCTTGACAAGGTTACCCACTACACAACCCCCGAGAAGGGCATGGTCGCATTTTAACAATAAGTAGAGAATACCATATACATATATCCATTTCATCATCATTTCATCATCATATATCATCATATAATCATGATATAGTCATTCAACTAATAATACATGTATTGGACATTCAATTGCTCAAGAAATCATAACTAGACATTTTATAAAACACTTAGAGTGTATGTAGTGCAAGTGTAGAACCGTGCAATTCAAGAGTATTATCATGCTACTAAATCCAATGTAAAACCATCAATAGATACTTTGTAACACTTTGAAGCAATATACATCAAAGACCTTCATCGAATCTTACAATAGAGCTTGGTTTCATTGCTCAAAACATAGCAAAACAGTCACTATTTCGTAAACCCCAACATAGTGTGCAAAAATTTTCATAATAAATAAGACACATGAGTAAATCATCTTTAAATAATGCAAATTTAAGTAAAAGAAAGCTTGGGTTTGAAAAGAATCCATGAAAGAAGCCCACATACCTTTTCTTTGGAGATGAACATGATATAGATTGGAGATGGAGACTTGAAGTTTGAGAGGAAATCCATATATCCAGAGAGGGTTTTGAGACTTGAATGTAAGAGTAAATAATTTGTCTAAGTGTGTGAGTGAGCATTGGGGAATGCTTTTAATCATATGAGGGTGAAAAAGGGTTAAGTATAGGTATTTTCACATGTGGGAATATTTAGGCCCAACACTTAAAACTCTTGGACCAAAATTAAAAACTAGCCCCAGAAATATACAAGGGCGCATCATTCCCGTAGCACACTTCAGCTATTGGAATTTACAAATTTGAAATTTGGAATTGTGAATTGTTCGCTCTAAAATCAGGATTAGACCTTTTTCCTCCTCAATTTGACCCCCTGAAGAAGAATAGGATTTTTGAAATAAAATACAGATTTTGAGATATGTGGAAATTATGATTCTATGAACTTTTGAGGAACATTTTCAGGCACTTTTTGGTGTCATTACAATATCTTCCCCTTGGGAACATTCATCCCCGAATGTCAAAGAAGCGTATAAGAGAAGAGTGAAATCATAAAGAGATCATCCCCAACAAGAATGCAACAACACACTTAAAAACCCATTTTCAAAATCTCAACATGAGTGTTAAAACAACCATAAACTTTCTCAATATAAATATGAATGCATGCAATAAAATAAGGGCTGAAACATAAGACTTGGAATGATAAAAGGACTCGATGTGTTATAATAAACTTGAATAGAATGAAAGAGGTACAAATATTGCTCCTCCATGCCCACTTTGGCTCCCTGAGAGATACTATTGACTTGACAATTCTCCCAATGTGCCTTGACAAGCACTACACCCTCAAAAATCAACCTTTACTAATATCCACCAAACTTCTCCAACGGACCTTTTTATAGGCAAACTCATCCCCCACAATGTACACAACCTCAAGAGTCCTATAACACTCGAATCACTAGCACACCTCCTCAATCCTAGAACCATGAAGAATCAGACGAACTATACCATTATAAAAAGGCACTTCTTATTCATATGCAACCTCACTAACCTTCATCAATGTCACGCCCCAAAGTCCCGTTAGGGCGGACTGGCACCCATTGCCGATAAGGCTCGAGAGAATCAATCTATATCTATCCACTTTGTATACGTACTATAAGTAATATCTATGTTTTTCATGCTTCTAAGGATATAAATAGTATTGACAAGCTAAAAGGAGAGGCGTATAGCTAGGTTGTTGGGGCCACAGTGTCTAAAGTATGAGATATGACCACGCATTAATTTAGATAGTCTACAAAGCCTCTAGTAAGAGAAAGTATCTGCATACGTTCGGGACATCCCCCATCTGAATTATCCGTCTAATGCAAACATATAAGCTCTAAGCGCACACAAAGCTCTGGAACAACCTGGAGCATGGTAACAGCAGCTGAATGTCCTGTACTCTACCGGGGAGATCTACTAGCACCTGTACCTACAGCATGGAATGCAGGTCCCCCTCAAGGAACTCAGTACGAGATAATGTACTGAATATGTAAGGCAGCAAATATTGTATATGAAATAACAACACAAATGAAACCATGCACTAGTGTAGAATAAGTGACCACCTTTGGATATACTTTGGAATCATATACTTTATGTTCTTTATATTGCTTTAGGTTTACTGTACTATCTGTGCACATCATAAATTGTAAATGACCAACTGATCGGTGGTGAACTGTATCGAATTCGTCCCTCGCTAGGTTTTCCCTTAACCCCTGGGGCTACCCCCATGATAGGATCGTTCCTTTGCTAGGTGTTACTTCCACCCCCTCGGGCTACCACCTATCAAAACTGTATATTTATCTTTCAATTACTTTTAAGATAATTCTTTTTGGTGGTCATAATATTGGAAATATATTGTGGTATATGCAGCAAATGACATGTAAATGACCATACAACACAATGTGGAAATGAAGAGAGTGTGCTACATAGACAATGAAATGAGTATGAATTGAAGATGTTACATAGACAACTAAATGCGTATGAATTGAAGCAACTTATGGACTTTGTTTAGAAACAAGAACTCATGTACTTAGTATCCATATATGTATGAAGATTTGAAGGTAACTATATATATTTATGAGCATATTAACATGTGGATGAGAGAGGACATGGCTGGTTGTCATGTTGGAATTGCTAAATGCCTTTACTTACCAAGGGATCTATGTTTCATGCCAAATGATACGAAATCAAGTAACCTTACATACCTCTTTGTGTGACCTCGTTACTACCTTGGAGTGGCTGATTCACCCTAAAATACTTATCTACATCATATTAGGTAATAAAACTAGTATTAGCAGCAACACAACACTTCCAAGGAGTCCAATATCATAAAAATGATCATCCGGACAGCAAGCTTTCAATTAGTGACGCAAAGGCATTCTTTCAACCTCTTCACTTATAATCATATTTTCTTGCAACCACTCTTATGTACACATGATGTACAACTCATGTAAGACCCCTAACAGTCCCACAACAGCCCATAAAGTATAACACATAACAATTCTCCACAACATACAAACAAGCGGCACAATGTTACATATTTTCTTCACACTTCGATGTCAACAATCCCAAATCTTTTTTAACTTTAACTAAACTGTTTCAAATGTTTTTACCACATACAACCAGTATTAATGTAGTCCAAAATAGTCCCAGATCAGTGAAAGGTCGTGGAACAACATATAACAATTCTACACAACCTACAAATGGACAACATGGCATTACCCCCTTCGCTACACTTCGACGTCGACAATCTCAAACCTTGTCCAAATCTAACCAACCTGTTTCAACAACATCTACACATGCAACCAGTGCCAATATAGTCTTAGAACAGCATCCAAGAAGTCATTAAAGACATGAGCCAATAGATTTACATCCAATAGCCCACAAATTCATACTAAGACACAATTTTGGTATGCTATAAGAACTCACTTTTGTGGATTCTTAAAGTGGTGTAACAGCTCAACTACATTCCTAACAAACCATACTTGGTTATAACATAAGTCTTACTTCATAACACAACCAACAAATCAAGCAAAAAACCTTTTGAACAACAAGAAACATTCACAACAACACTTAGGACACATGCTGTCCAGAATTTCTAGTACAACATACTAGCATATACTTCTTATTTTTCATGAATAAACCATACTAAATACACTACTATAATTGCTTACCTTTTCCTCCAACATTCATATTTTCCTTCAAAGCCTTAGTGGATTGAACTTTTAGCTTGGTAAAGTGGAATATATAGGAGAAAAGAGTCTTTGTGAAAGTTGAAAAATTATTCTAAGTGGACTGAAATGAAGTCTGCTTTGATCCATTTTTAAAGACTATTTTTGTCCAGCTTTCTCTTGACGGTTGATCAGGTATTGACACCTATTAATACACTTGTTATGCAGCATGTTACCCCATGCTTTTGGGCCAAAATGGGTCTTCAATTTAGTGGGCCTTTTGCTGCCCATTTTCCAGCTTTCTTCTTAATTGTTTCTTGCCTAAAATAGCCAAGTGGTTTGTGTTACATTTGGGACCTTCTCACATTATTCTTGGACTAAAAATATGGCCCATGTAGGATGCTAAAACATGGGATAAATTACACTATTAAAACAGATTTTTCTTGTAATTGGACTTAGGCAAATTTGACGTCGAACCTCGTCTCCGTTGAGCTAGCAAATTTAAGCTAAGCAAGTAGGTAACTGACTTACTAGATTATTAATTCATATAAGAACCTCAATTCTTTTACTTTGTTTAGAGATGTTGTTTCCTCAATTTAACACAAAACATGTATACACCCAATCCTCTTAAGCATTAGGCGCACATATCGCCTATTAACACAAGATTCAAGAACTTTTCAGAATTGAATCTAATTTGACGAAACCATATCATATTTCATTTACATAGCATTAGTATATGAAAAATAATATAGGGTGTTACATCCTCCCCCCTTAGGAACATTTTTCCTCGAATGTTAGCACAATTGGATAGCTTAACCAAGTCAAAACTTTATTTACACAAACGTGAGACACTATATTAAGTATTCAACTACCCCTACCTATTAGTGTTCCAGTTCTGCATGTTGGATGTTCTCCTTAGCTTCAAATAAGTGAGGGTATTTTCATTTCATCGCGCCCTCCGCCTCCCAGGTATCTCTTCTACCTGCTGATTTCTCCAGAGTACCTTCACTGAAGCTATTTCTTCGTTCCTCAGTTTCCTAACTTGATGATATAGAATAGCAACAGACACCTCTTCATAAGTGAGATCTTCTGTAACCTGCATGTCCTCAATAGGGGTGATACGGGATGGGTCACCCATGCATTTTCGAAGCATTGATACATGAAAAACATGATGAACCATTGAAAGCTCTTGGGGTAGATCTAATGCATATGCAACCTGCCCGATCCTCTTAATAATTTTATATGGACCTATGTAACGTGGACTCAGTTTTCCTTTCTTACCAAACCTCATAACCCCTTTCAATGGAGACACCTTTAAAAATACCCACTCTTATACTGAAACACCTTTAACATTTTCCTAGGCTTGGTGCACTAGATCTCGCCTAAGCAAGGTGGTTTCTCCCACTTCAAACCATCCAATTGGCGATCTACACTTCCTTCCATACAAAGCTTCATAAGGTGCCATCTTGATAATTGAATGGTAGCTATTATTATAGGAAAACTCAATAAGGGGCAAATGGTCCACCCAACTACCTTTAAAATCCAATGCACAAGCTCGCAACATATCTTTAAGTGTCTGAATTGTGCGTTCTGCTTGACCGTCTGTCTGAGGGTGGAAAGTTGTACTCAAGTTCACTTGTGTACCTAAACCCCTTTGGAAGGACTTCCAAAACCTTGCAGTGAATTGAGCTCCCCGGTCAGATATGATGGAGACTGAGACACCATGTAGCCTGACTATCTCCTTGATGTAAAGCATAGCATACTCTTCAGCGGTGTAATCACTCCTGATAGGTAAAAAGTGTGCTGACTTTGTGAGTTTGTCAACTATTACCCATATAGAGTCAAACTTCTAAAATGAGCGAGGCAAACCGGTAACAAAGTCCATATTGATCATATCAGACTTCCAAGTTAGAAGTTCTATACACTGCATATATCCTCCTGGCTTTTGGTTCTCTACCTTCAGTTGTTGACAATTTGGACATTGAGCCACAAATTCTGCAAGGTCCTTTTTCATGCCTCCCCACCAAAAACACTCCCTTCAGGTCATCGTACATCTTAGTTGATCCTGGATGGATGGAATATCGGGAATGGTGGGCTTCTTCCATTATCCTCTTTCTTAACCCATTAATGTTAAGGACACATAATCTATTATAGCAGTAAAGTACTCCATTTGGTGTAAGGTCAAAGCCCTTTATCGCACCATGACTTGCCTTTTCCTTAAGCTATCGCAGAACAGGATCCTAGAACTATTTTTCTTTCACCTCTATTACCAATGAAGATGTCCCTGCGTTATGTACAATAACCCCTTCCTTTGGGGTTTCAAGAAGGCGAACCCCTAAACTGGCCAGCTGATGCAGATCCTTAGCCATCCCTTGATTAACCATGGCCTGATCACTAGTAGCCATAACTGCCTTACGACTCAGAGCATCAGCTACCACATTCGCCTTCCCCGGATGGTAAAGTATATCAACATCATAATCCTTTATTAGTTCTAGCCATCTCCGTTGTCTCAAATTTAGATCCTTCTGCTTAACAATGTATTGCAAGCTCTTATGATCAGTATATATGTCAATGTGAACCCCATACAAGTAGTGGCTCCATATTTTCAAAGCAAATACAACCACTGCTAGTTCAAGATCATAAGTTGTGTAATTCTTCTCATGTGTTCGTAGCTGTCTAGATGCATAAGCAATTACCCTACCATGCTGTGTCAGCACACACCCTAAGCCAACTCTTGAAGCATCACAATACACCGCACACCCCTCAGTGCCATGTGGAAGTACTAGCACAGGTGCAAAAGTTAGCTTATTTTTCAGTTCCTGAAAGCTCCTTTCACATGCATCATTCCATTGGAACTTGGTTGCCTTATGTGTCAATTTTGTTAGAGGTGTATAAATGGAAGAGAAACCTTCAACAAACCTCAGGTAATAACCTGCTAAGCCTGGGAAGCTCTGAACTTCCGTGGGCATCATTGGCCTTGGCCAATCTTTCACAGCATCTTTCTTTTGTGAATCGACTCTTATTCCCTCCTCAAACACAATATGACCCAAGAATACCACTATTTTTAGCAAAAATTCACATTTAGAAAACTCAGCATACAATTGTCGATCACAAAGAATCTGTAGCACTTGTCATAAGTGATTTGCATGGTCCTCTAATGACCTCGAATATACCAAAATGTCATTTATGAATACGATCACGAACACATCCGAGAATGGCCTAAATACCCTATTCATCAGATCCATAAAAACTACTGGGGCATTCGTTAGCCCAAATGACATAACAAGAAATTCAAAGTGACCATACCGTGTTCTGAAAGAAGTCTTAGGTATATCCTCCTCCTTTACCCTCACTTGGTGATACCCCGATCTTAGATCAATTTTTGAAAAGCATTTGGCACCCTGTAACTGATCAAATGAATCATCAATCCGGGGGAGGGGGTATTTGTTCTTAATGGTCACCCTTTCGATTGTCGATAGTCGATACGAATTCTCAAGGTTCCATCCTTTTTACGGACAAATAACACTGGTGCACCCCAAGGGGATACACTAGGTCTTATAAAACCTTTCTCCAATAGGTCTTTTAGCTGCTCCTTTAACTCACACAATTCTGCCGGGCCATTCTATATGGAGGGATAGAAATGGGTTGGGTACCTGGAAGTAAGTCAATACAAAAATCTACCTCTCGTTCTAGAGTTAAGCCTAGAAGTTCTTTGGGGAACACATCAGCAAATTCATTCACTACTGGAACTGATTGAAGAGTTGGAAATTCTGCCTCGACATACCTTACTCTAACTAAATGACATATCTACCCCTTAGATATCATCTTTCTGGACTTAAGATAAGAGATAAACCTTCCCATTGGTGCCCCAACATTGCCTTCCCATTCAAGGACTGCCTCATTTGGAAAGTGGAAGTATACTTTCTTAGTTCGGCAATCCACGGTGGCATAACAAGAAGCTAACCAATCCATACCCAATATAACATCAAAGTCTACCATCTCTAGCTCAATAAGGCCAGCCAATGTGTCACGGTCACAAACAGTTACTACACAGTCGCAATAAACCTGTCCATCCATAATAAACTCATTGATTGGTGTAGACACTTCAAATGGTTTATTCAATAATTTGGGTGTTCTCTTAAGCTTCCTAGCGACTAATGTGGTAATGTATGACAATGTAGAACCATGGTCAATTAATGCATATACTCTATGTGAAAAGATAGACAATGTACCTGTGACCACATCAGGTGAAGCTTCTAAATTTTGTCGACTCCCTAGAGCATAAGTGCGATTCTGAACCCCACCAGTACTAGCTGCTCCTCTAACACCTCTACCATGAGCCATAGGTTCTTGCTGACCCCTACATAATGGAGGAACTGTCGATGATGATGCAACAGCTCACCCAGTAGATTGTGCTATATCCCCCATACGCCTTCTCCGACAATCTCTCATCATGTGCCCTGGCGCCCCACACCAATAACAAATATCTGTTCCAACACAACATATACCTGGATGACTTCTCCCACACTGTTTATAGGGCTACCTCAGAGTCACTGGCTAGCTTGCCGATCCTCCCATGGTTCGTGAACCTTGTCTCTCACTTCATTGACCAAACTGATTACTTCTAGAGCCTTGAAGTTGTGGTGGAGCACTAGCTGCAGAATAGGAGTATGATGGCCTAGGTGGTTTGTTATAAAGCCGAGGTATAAACTCACCTTGGATGGTGCAAATTGCCCTGTAGATTTGGCCTTTTTCGCCTGCCCCCTTTCCAACTCTTGTATCCTTCTTCTCTGCCTCCGATCCTCCAACTTCTACGCAAAAGCCTGCATCCTCGCTATGTCCATGTCCTTATCCAATGAAGCGATAGTACAGTCTCAGACCAGATATGTATCCAACCTATCTACATAGCGATGAACTCTATCTGCCATAGTAGCAACTACATTAGGAGCATACCTGGATAGGGAATTAAATTGGAGGTTGTACTCCCTCATGCTCATATTTCCTTGGTGGAGATTTAGGAACTGATCTGCACGAGCCTCTCGGATCTCCAATGGCAAGTAATGGTCAAGAAAAGCCTCTTTGAACTCCTTCCAGGTAGTTGGGGGTACAATTATATCTTTGGACTGCTTCCACGCTTCATACCACAATATAGCCACACCCTTCAACCGATATGTAGCTAACTCAACAGCTTCTGTACCACTGACATGCATAACAGCAAAAGTGCACTGAACCTGATCGATGAAGTCTTGTGGATCTTCATTAGGATCAGACCCAGTGAAGGCTAGAGGGTCCAAATTAAGGAAGTCCCGAATCCTCACGCCAGCTGCCCTATTTGCACCAGTAGTTGTTCTTTCTTGCCTTTGGCCTCAGATCCTACACTGTAGCATCGTTAGGTGGTTCCAGGGGAATTTCACCCCTTCCGGGTTCATCAGGAGGTGGAGGGGTTAGACATGTCTGTGACAGCGACTCATCTTGAGCCTCATTTCTTTGGCTAATATGGCTGGGTGTACCCGTCACCACTTCTACTTCCTTTCCCCTACCTTTGTTTATCCTAGTTGCTGGCATACTTGCTTGCTGGACAAAATAATTTCAGGAGTTAAACACAATCCACCTATTATGCTTAGCTCTACGGCACGATCTATAGAATGAAAAAAAGTAGCAACCCCTAAATGCCACGTAGCCTCCTACTTATAGATGTGGTGCACAACACATCGATAAACAAGACTCTACATAAACATGGCTTTTTATACTCCCTAGGATGACCCGCTCTGATACCATGTTTGCTACGCCCCAAAGTCCCGTTAGGGCGGACTGGCACCCGTTGCCGATAAGGCTCGGGAGAACCAATCTATATCTATCCGCTTTGTATATGTACTATAAGTAATATCTATGTTTAGCATGTCTCTAAGGAGATAAATAGTATTGACAAGCTAAAAGGAGATGTGTATAGCTAGTCCATTGGGGCCACAGTGTCTAAAGTACGAGACATGACCACGCGTTAATTTAGATAGTCTACAAAGCCTCTAGTAAGAGAAAGTATCTGCATATGTTTGGGATAGCCCTCGTCAGAATTATCTATCTAATGCAAACATATAAGATCTAAACACACACAAAGCTCTGAAACAACCTGGAGCTTGGTAACAGCAGTTGAATATCCTATACTCTATCGGTGAGATCTACTAGCACCTGCACCTGCAGCATGAAATTCCGGTCCCCCTCAAGGGACTAAGTACGAGATAATGTATTGAATATGTAAGGCAGAAAATATTGTATATGAAAGAACAGCTCAAATGAAACCATGCACTAGTGTAGAATAAGGGACCACCTTTGGATATACTTTGGAATCATGTACTTTATGTTCTTTATATTGCTTTACCTTTACTGTATTATCTGTGCACATCATAAATTGTAAATGACCAACTGATCGGTGGTGAACTGTATCGGGTTCGTCCCTCTCTAGGTTTTTCCTTAACCCTGGGGCTAACCCCCGTGATAGGATCATCCCTCTGCTAGGTGTTACTTCCACCCCCTCGGGCTGCCACCTATCAAAACTGCATATTTATCTTTCAATTACCTTTGAGATGATTCTTTTTGGTGGTCATAATATTAGAACTATATGGCGGTATATGCAGCAAATGACATGTAAATGAACATACAATACAATGTGGAAATGAAGAGAATATGTTACATAGACAATGAAATGCGTATGAATTGAAGATGTTACATAGACAACGAAATGCGTATGAATTGAAGCAACTTATGGACTTTGTTTAGCAACAAGAACTCATGTACTTAGTATCCATATATGTATGAAGATCTGAAGGTAACTATATAAATTTAGGAGCATATTAACATGTGGAGGACAGAGGACATGGCTGGTTGTCATGTTGGAATAGCTAAATGCCTTTACTTCCCAAGGGATCTATGTTTCATGCCAAATGATGCGAAATCAAGTAACCTTACATACCTCTTTGTGTGACCTCGTTACTTCCTTGGAGTGGCGGATTCTCCCTCAAATATTTATCTACATCATATTAGGAAATAAAACTAGTATTAGCAGCAACACAACACTTCCAGGGAGTGCAATATCATAAAAATGATGATCCGGACAACAAGCTTTCAATTAGTGACGCAAAGGCATTCTTTCAACCTTTTCACTTATAATCGTATTTTCATGCAACCACTCCTATGTACACATGATATAAAACTTATGTAAGACCCTTAACAGTCCCACAACGGCCCATAAAACATAACACATAACAATTCTCCATAACATACAAATAAGCGGCACAATGTTACATCCTTTCTCCACACTTCGATGTCGTCAATCACAAATCTATTTTAACTTTAACTAAATTGTTTCAAATGTTTTTACCACATAAAACCAGTCTTAATATAGTCCAAAATAGTCCCAAATTAGTGAAAGGTCGTGGAAAAACATATAGCAATTCTACACAACCTACAAATGGACAGTATGGCATTACCCCCCTTCGCTACACTTCGACGTCGACAATCTCAAACCTTTTCCGAATCTAACCAACCTGTTTCAACAAAATCCACACATGCAACCAGTCCCCATATAGTATTAGAACAACACCCAAGAAGTCATTAATGACATGAGCCAATAGCTTTACATCCAATAGCCCACAAATTCATACTAAGACATAATTTTGATATGCTATAAGAACTCACTTTTGTGGATTCTTAAAGTAGTGTAACAGCTCAACTACATGACTAACAAACCATACTTGGTTAAAGCATAAGTCTTACTTCATAACACAGCCAAAAAATCAAGATAGATCCTTTGGAACAACAAGAAACATTCACAATAACACTTAGGACACATGTTGTCCAGAATTTATAGCACAACATACTAGCATATACTTCTTGTTTTTCATGAATACACCATACTAAATACACAACTATAATTGCTTACCTTTGCCTCAAACATTCATATTTCCCTTTAAAGCCTTAGAGGATTGAATTTTCAGCTTGGTAAAGTGAAATAGACAGGAGACAAGATTCTTTGTGAAAGCTTAAAAATTATTCTAAGTGGACTGAAATGAAGGCTTCTTTGATCCGTTTTTAAAGACTGTTTTTGGCCATATTTCTCTTGACTTTTGATCAGGTATTGACAGCTATTAATACACTTGTTATGCAGCATGTTACCCCCTGCTTTTTGGCCAAAATGGGTCTTCAATTTAGTGGGTCTTATGCTGCACATTTTCCAGCTTTCTTCTTAATTGTTTCTTGGCCCAAATAGCCAAGTGGTTTGTGTTACACTTGGGCCCTTCTCAC
>JAABOM020114068.1:0-23681 GCA_011800125.2 Solanum clarkiae | reverse complement strand
AACTCTTATACTCATGTACCATAATTAATTTAAGAGCAATTTACACATTAGTTACGAAATTTTCCACGTGACCATTTCTTCTCAATTTAAAATATTTATGGGGTCTAACAATAGTCCCATAAGTATGTGCCATAATATGAATGATGTTTACATTTTTTATGCCTTAAAGGTTTGCTAATAGATCCATATAGCTTTAGTGGACAATCACCGTGCTAAGATAGATCCTAAAGGGTGGGGTCAAATGATGTTTCTCATCGTGCTAGGATAGAGACGGTATGGTAAGGATAAAGTCTTCCTTGGCAAAGTAGACTTCTCTTAGCTTGATGTAGTGTGAACATCAAGATTCCATGGCATAGTTTGCATGCTCTTATATGTCGGTTATGGTCCTATTTCCACATATGTATGTTGAAGTTATGAATAGATTTTCTGATGCTTCTTCTCATGTTTTTAAACTTGCATTGCTCATGCATATTATGTCCTTATCCTATTGGTTAGGCATATGCATATTGATATTATTGTAATGTCCTTTGATTCATGGCATACCTACATACGTAGTCATTCCACATACAAATGTATACTTCTTTACCTACATGATCTAACTATGTAGGCACGGACAATGAGGAACCCATTCTATTTTGTGGCTAGATGTAGATTCCAAGCTAGAAGATTGGTTGGTGAGTTCCCATACTTTGGGAATAAGCCCTTTATGATACTTTTCTTAACGTTGAGACTTTATCACTTTTTTCCTTTTGATGTACATCATAAGGGTGAGTTACTGAGCTATGTGCTTGACCCTACCAAGATTTATGATGTAGAGGCATGATTTGGACTTAATGGCTTGATGTATATTCCCCCATAGGAACTATGACATTCTGGCTTTATATGTATTTTCGCTTGCTTATTCTCTCATGTATACTTATATTACCTTATGAATGCTTATCATATGAATACGAAGCTTGGATGTTATGCCTTCAAGTGTTGCATTCGCCGTGTCATGTCTAGTCCCTAGGTTCAGGTCGTGACATGGGGGTAGCACCACTTTTTTCATCTTAGAGCTATTCTAAGAATTCACCCTAGGCCCAGGTCCCTCTCTTCTCTTTTGTTCAAAATATCCTACCAAACAATCTTTAGAATTTTTCAATGTAGGACAATTTTCTTTCAAATTCCACATTGTGTACATAGCAATAAATCAGACCATTAACATTTTTGCAGATAGTATGAGGTAGACTTTTCTTCAAAAACCCCAGGCATTTTTTTACTACTGGATCCCTTATGAATCTGAGTATTTCACATTTTAGAAGTAGTCCATTTGAGAGATTTGGACAATTCTTCTTTGACATGGACCATGCCCCTCTCTAGCTGAACATTTCTTTCTAGTACCATGGCTAGCTTAGTTTCAGCCGCATTCAGTCTAGCATCAATATCAAGTTGCAAGCTATTAGCCTTCTCTTTCCCTTTCAGATTACCCTTTGACTCTTCATTCAACTTTTCACAAAGATTCACATTTTCTAATTTGAGTTCTAACATATGTTTTTCAACTTCTAATAACTGAGAAACTAGAGCAACCCTTTTATCTTGTACAAGATCTAATTGATTATTCACAACTTCATTTTCAGTGGTTAACTCAGTTATTGAATCAATAAGAATGGTAGCTAACTTTCTCAGCTTCTTAATAAAGAGAGAATGCAAACATTGCTAAAAATCACAGAGCATAAACCACAGATTCATCACCATAATTAGACTTCGCCATGAATGTAAACATTTGGTTGAAGATCTCCTCTTTATTCCTTACATCTATCAAGGAAGCATCCTCTGAGTGCTCAAACTCTTTCGACACACATGAGGAATTTCCCTAAACAATAAGAGCTTTTTTCAAAACATAGTCTGCTGCAGTATTTCTACTTTTCTTGTTAGGGAGCAGGTTCCTTGAAATGTCTTTGGTGCAACAAGGCTTGGCACATTCTGTTTGCTTTGCTTTGTGTATTGACATCTCTAGTGAAATGTCCTAGTTTTCCACACTTATGAATAGATCATTTGTAGTACTAACACTACCAGGATTGTCCATCTTCTTTAAACCACCATAATTCCTCACAATATTTCTAAATCTCTTTGTAAGTTAAGACATATGATCTTTATCATAATCAGATTCTTCACCTTGTGCCACTTTTAGAGATATTGATTTGTCCTTTTACAAGTGTCATTTGCTTTATTCAACTTATGAGTTTGGAGATTACCAATCAAGGCATCCGTTGTCAATACCTTTAGGTCCTTGGACTTAGTGATTTCATCTACTTTGCTGCCCCAAGATTTAGGAAGAATTCTAAGAATCTTCCTCACTTTCTTGTAACGGTGAATGGGTTCACCCAAACACCTAATCTCATTGATAATAGAAGAGAACCTAGTATACATATCATGAATAGACTCACCTTTGTTTGTTGTAATTTTTTCATAATGAGTTGCGAGAGTACCAATTTTAGACTCCTTCACTTCCTTCAGAGATTCAATTGTACTCTTCAGCCCCAATACAACAAACCAACAACTTCTTAGCCTTGTAATTTTTTTCAATCTTCTTTCGATCTACATCATTATACTGTTGTCTAGTCTTAGGGAATATTCGAGTGACCTTACCCCATTTCACCTCCATGGAAGGAACATAAGGATCATCAAGCATAATGTCTCAAAGCTCTTTATCTTCAGCCATCGGAAAATCATTGATACGAGTGTTTGATGTGCTATCAAAATACAATACTTTTGATGTATAAAACTTAGAATTTTTTATGTTCTAGTAGGTTTGATGTGTTTTTGTGTTTGTTTTGTAGGATATCAGTGTTGGAACAATGTTTGGGCAAAATATGTAGAAGTTGTTGAATTTCAAGATCCATGAGACCCATTATGGGTGGTAGAGCATTCGATGAGCCTTGAAAGAGTTTCCTATGTAATTCCAGTGAAGGGTGTTTTTATAATGTGTGGTATAAGAACATGCAGAAGAGCCATAGAATACTTCACGAGTGATAGACCTAGTCTCATACCCTAAGGACCAGAGGTAGTACTTTCTCAAATTCCATTAGATGAAACCATCAATAGGCTGTAGAACCTTTTATGGGGTGTAGAGGGGTGTCGTAGAAGCAAAGTCCTGAATTATAACAACAGTTCCTGAAAGCCAGACTATGAGTCGTAAATCACTATATAGCTCGTAGAGCACCTCGTGGAGCCAGCCAACCTAGTTACCCTATTTTATTTTGAATTTTTATTTTAAACAATATAAATAGTTTTTAGGTTATTTTTCTTAAAGAGAGGCAGTGAGAGTCAGTAGAGAAACCTTAGAGAGTTTGAGAAACAGTTGTAATCTTTAATTTCATCTTCTAATTACAATCTGTGATTCTCATTGAAGAGTTTGATTTTCTTGTGCTTAATTTAATTGTGTAAGTGCTCAATCATGTTATTCAAATTTACAAGTCTTACATTTACACTGATTTCAAGTAGCTAAATGTACAACTAGGGTTGTGGAGACCATGAATAACTAACAAGATAAAATGGATAATTTGTAATTCTTGAAAAAAGTACATGCATGTGTTAATTAATTCTCTTCGCTTTGAATATTTTCTAATAGTGGACAACATTAGAAACTGTCTAGTGTTACTGACTGGACCAAGATAGTAATGAATAGGAAAAAAGATTAATTAACAAGATTCGATCGATGTTTCTTATCTAGTCTATCAAACTGAGCCAAAGGGAGATTGTACTGGGACAATAGGTAAGGGTTACTAATGTCATACTACAGGATGGACCAAATCACACAATGAAATTCATCTCTCACTTGGGTCAAATGGTTTGATGAGCTTAACTTACCATTTTGCACGCTATATACTAGAAAAGAATTTGGTTATCCGGTGATACTAAGTTAGGGAATCATGGGGAATACAATACCCTATTTTCTCTTCATATTAGTTAAAAACTTGTCTTAGTTTATAGTTATTTTTACTAGTGATTATAACCCCCCTTTTTGGTGATAAGTTGGTTAATAAATTTGAATTGCAAAATTGAATTCTTCTAAGTCTACCATATTCCCTTGGGTTCGGCCCTAACCTTGGTTAGATTCTATATCTTGACAACGATCGCTTTGTGCTTGAAAAAAAAATGTATCATTGCCAACATCAGTGTTCTACCAACTATAGAATTGCCCATTGAAGCGAGGAGGTCAAGTAGATACTGAGCCTCTTCAAGATTCAATGTAGCATCCATTTTTCTTCAAGATCCTCTCTAGGTATTAAACCTTTTGAAAGTCTAAGCTCTGATACCAATTGATGGAAACTTAGGCTTCCACTAGCTGCAGGGGACTAGGTCTCTCATAAGAATAGTAGTGAACAAAGAGCATCTAAAATAGTAAACAAAATCAACAAAGTAAAATAAGACATGTTGTTTTATGGGGAAATTTTCTTGCTTAAGAGAGCAAATCATCCACCAAAAATATTCTCAAATCCACCAAAACTTCCTTCCTACTTTAATGCACTCCTAACACTTAGACTCTCAAATTCATCCACCAAAAATATTCTCAAATCCTTCATTCAAGCTCAAGTCAAGAGTTCATCAAAGGGCCTTTAAGTTCAAGATATATTCACCTTCAAATCTTCATTATTCCCTAAGCTATGTGGAATTCATCCATGATCTCCTTTCAATCATGGCTCCCAACATAATTTCCATCTAATTCATGTATTTTCAAGTTATGATCAATTAGGGTTTTCATGATTTGATTCTCAATTATTATGATTATAATATGGGCTATGTTCAAACTATGAAATAAGTGTGAATCACCTTCAGTTCTCTTTATTTACAAGGATTTCATAAGATTTCAACTATTATAAAATTATGCATAGGTAACTTCAATCACGTCTTTAATGCTTTTATTTTTAAGAATTATGCATGTTTTGACTCAACTATCATGATTTAAACTTTGTCGTTATATACGTCTGATATACCCTCATCTCTCAACTCATGATCATGCATTTACAAGTCTTCACATGAGATTTTAACTATGATATGAGTATGATAATTAATGTGAATATGATTGTGAGTTTGATACGATTATGACATAATGATGAATATGTAAAAATATGACTAAGGGATGTAGGATATTAAGATTAACATGGGATCCCAAAAAGGGAGATCCATGGTTCAAAAAAGCAACCTAGGAATCTGGTATGCTATGAAAAGGGGATCTAGGACATTGAGGTTGACCTAGGATCCCTACTAGGATATATAGGATTTTGAAAGGTGACCTAGGATCATAGTGGGAAATTTAAGAACTTGAGGTTAACCAGGAGTCTTTGAGAGCAAGGAAATTTAGGATTTTGAGAAGGTTACCTAGGTCTCTAATATGAAATGAGCTACTTCTATGTATAATGATTGAATTATTATATCAAGACCATGCTTAAGATAGTGTCTACAAGTATAAGGTTTGGTGACTTATGATGGCTCGTGATGATTTATGACAAGCATAACCATATATCTATATTGTACTACTTCTTGCATACTTAGTACTTTCAAACGTACTAATATATACTCTATGCATATTTTATATCGCAATGTAGGTGCAGGTGACCATCCTCCTTATCTTTGTTGCTAGATCCAGGCTTCTTGCAGATCCAGATTGAGTGAGTCCTCATACTTTGGGGACAAATCCTACTATCATGTCTTGTATTTGAGATATTTTTTACTCTATGTTGAGGGTGAGTTACGACCCTTCTGAGCCCCCATCTATATTTAGGAGTTAGAGGCATTGTAGGATATGTTGTAGTTGGTGTTACACTTGTATTTCTCTTATGTCTCTTCTGACCCTATGTCTTGTATGACTCTCATGCTTATGCCTACTCTTTGATCAACTTCGTCTTATGTTTTTCCTTCTTATTTACTTTGTATGCCTATGATATGCTAAGGAGGATAGTTTTCCATCTCTTTTATGACCTCATTTGTCGTGTTATGACTAGGACATAGGCTTGGGTCATGATAAACATAACATTAGAGCTTAAGGTTTAAAAATGATCTTTCGTTTCCAACATGCCACCTCAAGTAGAGTTTTATTCATGGGTGTAAAGGATGCCATTCTAGGAAATGTTTAACTTCTTCATGATTCATGTTGTATCATAGAATATGCTCTAAGGATTCCTAACTCTAATCATATCCTTTGTGCCTTTATAGATGATGCCTCCAAGAAGAGTACCTCATCCTAGAGAGACCTCTGCCAATGAGTATCAAGCTCCTCAAGATACTTTGGGAGTACCTATCACTAATGCTAAGTTCTTTGCATGTACTATGCTGGACTAAGTTATGGATAACTAGGCTAGAAAAGTTATAGCTCCTCCTCATGTGCCTAACCCAGCTACTAAGGTGAGAGATTTTCGTAGATTAGCCCTCTAAAATACCATGGTTCTAAGGTTGATGAAGATGCCAAAGAGTTTATTGATGAGGTGTACAAGGTTTTAGCCATTATGGGAGTATCATCAGAGGAAAAGCTAAATTGTTTGCTTATCAACTCAAAGGGGTGGCCCAATTGTGTTTACCCAATGAGTATCTGAGATAGTGAATAAAGACCGGATTGATTTGGAAGAGTTCAAATGTGCATTTCTAGACTGTTTCTTTCCACTTGAGTTTCGGGAAGAAAAGTTGACTAATTCATCAATCTCAAGCAACAGAATATGAGTATGAGGGATTAAGCCCTCAAGTTCACCATGATCTTTACATATGCTCCATTATTAGCTGCCAATTGATGTCGCCCAAAGCTACACATCCTTTCTTAGGCTAAGAGCTTGTTATCAAGATATATAGCTTAACCAATGTTAGGGTCGAAAACCACAAGGAATGTGGCAGACTTAGAAGAATTCCATTGCAATTCAAGGTGATTAACTAACATATCTCCCCAAAGTTGGGTTTATAATAACTACTAAAAGTAATTTAAAGTAAAGCCAAGATTTAAAGTAATATGAAGAGGAACTAGAGTATTGTGTTCCCCATGATTCCCTAACTCAGTATTACTAGATAATTGAATCCTTTTCCAATGTGTAGGATGCAGAAAGTTAAGTTAAGTTTACCAAACCCTTTTGCTCAGGCGAAAGGCAAATTTCACTATGTGATTTGGTCCATACCCGAAGTGTGACATTACTAACCCTTACCTATAGTCCTAGTACAACATCCCCTTGGCCCAATTCAGTTGATTAGATGAGAAACATCGATCGAATCCTATTAATTAATCTCTTTTCCTATTCATTACTACCTTGATCTAGTTAGTAACACTTGGTGGGTTCTAATGTTGGTCACCATTAGAATGCATTCAAAATAAAGAGAATTAATTAATACATGCATGCACACTTTTCAAGAATTACAAATTTTCTGGCTTTACCTTGTTAGTTGTTCATGGTTCACACAACCCTACTTGTGTATTTAGCTACTCATGATCAGTGTAAATGAAAGATTTATGAATTTGAATAACATAATTAATCACTTAACAAGAGAATTAAGCACAAGAAATCCAACTCTTCGATGAGAATCACAAGATTAAAAGATGAAAATAATGTTTTACAAATATTTCTCAATCTCTAATGGTTTTCTCTTTGTTCCTTCTCTGTTCTCAATGAAAAATAACATTAAAAGATGAAAATAATGTTTTACAAATGTTTCTTAATCTCTAATGGTTTTCTTTTTGTTCCCTCTCTGTTCTCAATGAAAAATACCATAAAAAACTTATTTATAGTATTTAAAATAAAACAAAGAATGAATTAGAACAATTGGGTCGACATGCTCAACAATGTACTCTACGGGACGTATAGTAGTTTACGGCTCGTGATCGAGCTTTTTTGAACTGTTTCTTCAATTCTGGACTTGCCTTCTACTACACCCTTCTTCAGCCCATATAAAATTTTATGGCCTATAGGGGTTTTGTCAGATGAAATTTCAGCAAGTCCTCACTTTCTGATTCTAGGGTTCGATAGGACGTCTACAACTCGTAAAGTCATGTACGGCCTGTTTGCATGGTCGTAGATTCAATTTTAGAAATACACTCTTCACTGGAATTGCACTTGAAACCCCCTTTATGGCTTGTAGAATACTCCATGACCCCTAAAGGGTCTCATGGATCATCATTTTCAGTAACTTCTGCACACTTTTCCCAAAAATAGTACCAACCCTGAAATCCTAAGAAACAAACATAAAGACACATCAGACCTACTAATATCACATTGGAAACACACAAAATTCCAAGTCTTAAGCATCAAAAATATTGTATTTTTACAGCACATTAATACCCTCAATATAAAATTATTGTTTGTCCTCAAGCGACAGACTCAATCTATATAAGCAGCACAATAGCTTATAGACCTCAATCTAATTGCATACATCTCATCAAACTTAAGCATAGATACCCATACCATTTTCAAAACACAATCAGATAGCTATCTAGTAAACCAACACTAATCTATGCATGCGATAATGCAACTGTGACAAGCGAGGTTACCATTAATAAGCCATAATCACTTAATGAGTCTAATATTAATAATGCAATGCAAGTGCCCTTACCGAAATAAGTCCCATATCTCACTCACAATGACGTTTTCAGGTATAGCCTTAGGATTATGAAAAATCACTCACTCTTACAAAAGACATTCATATATCATGCTCAATTCCATATACTTGCCCCTATACTCATGACTAAAACCCTTGACTACTTGGACTAGGATCACTTTAGGACTTTTCAGGCTTCTAACATAGGCTCAGGGGCTTTGGTATGATGTTTTGGGAATATAGGTACTAAAGTCCCTCCTTGACATATGAATTTAGTGAATTAAGCTCACACTCACATGGCATTGATTACATTATCAACACAGACTCTTAGATCATGCTTTTTATCTCAATTTTATTCTCACTTATCAAAACAGGCAATGTCAACACAATTAAACATGTATGGTTGCTATCTAGACTAACTAATCAAAACTTTAGTTGGTACTATGTTTCACAAAAAAACATGAAAACACACATATGCCAGAGATATTAGTACTACATGCTACCAATACTACCTACACATTCTAAACATATCAATTCAATAGAAAGTAAATATCCATGATAAAAAAGAACACATGCAAGAAAACCCCTAGGATTCATAGTTCTAGGACAAAGCTACTAATACTTTGCAGAGACATATAACTACCCACACCCCATCAAAAAAGACGTGCATTGTCGTCAATGCACACAAAAAATGCAAAATAATGTACCGGGGTCAAAAAGACATACATGGGTGCCTAAGTGTTGGTGTGTGGCTGAGTCTGGTCACATAAACCTGCGCCTTCTCAGTGGTAGAACCATGAACGGAGGGGCCAGCAACTCTCACTCTCTCCAGCTCATGAGCCTATTATCGCTCCTCCTCCTACCTTAACTACCTCAATCCAAGCTTTAGCTCCTACTCTGTCAGCCCCGCATGTAATGATACTATATCTGGATCACCATCAATACAAGGCCTCTTCTCGTGGAAAGGATGTGAAAGCTCTTCTGGTGAAAATAAATTCATCATTGTCACCAGGGTCACAATCTATAAGAATGCCACTGGTGCGGCCAATGTTGCAGCAATGTCGGCTCGGAGCTGCTGGATCTCCATCAATAGGGCTGTTGTATTTGTTGGTCATGTTGTACTCAGGCTTTGCTGGAACCTCAACGTAAAAGCATTAATGCGGGCATCCACAGCTGAAATTCGATCCTGAATAGTAGCAATAGTGTATGTCTACATGCGTCCATCAAACTCTGTAATAGCCTAGTGCATCCAAGGCCTGATCTGCAGAACTAACTAAGTCAACTGTGACTCAGTGTGGTCCATACATTGTGACATGGCCTAAATGGAGGTTGTGGACACGTAAACCATGCCAGTGGGTACTGTTTGTGTAGGAGTGGCATATGGTGTAAGAGTAGTAGTAGTAGGATCCTTCTCCACATCTGTCTCAGGCTATAGGGCCTCTCCTCTATAGTATCAAAAGTGGTGGTCGTAGGTGGAACCTCAGGAGGTGGTGCTGGTGCAAATATGAGTTGGCTGGTTTAGTGGTCGCCGAAGTGCCATCGGGTTCTCCTTAGTCTTAATCAGGCTAGTATCTAAAGTGTGCTGGAATTAATCAGTGAGTCCATCTGATGTAGATTCTCTAACCACGACTCTAGAAAGAGTCTATAGATAAAAACATGGAAAGGGGATGAAGGTAGACCTCTTCAAGGGCGCCTCGTGGATCAGCTCTGTAATGAGGTTGGCCCAATCTATATCATAGCCAGCTAAGATGTTGGTAACTAGAACAGTATGCTCTGGAGTCGATGTGTTATCTGCAAGTGCCGGTCAGATCAGTGTCCAAAATTAAAACCTAAACACAAGAAAATTAAACTGCCTACAAACCCAAAAACTAAAAACAAAGTAAAACTACAACTATTACATCAAAAACATTGGATTGCCTCCCAAGTAGCACTTGATTTATCGTAGTGACACAACTTAGATAACTTGGTTACTGAGACTTCACCAAGTGCCAAAACCTCCTTCAAATCAGTTGGCCTCTTCATTGAAGAACAAATATTAAAGACAACTTCTTCATTATTCAATCTAAACTCGAGTTGAACAACTTTGTATCCACTTGTGCCTGACTATGGATAGGAATGGTCTTCCCAAGATGATTGGGACGTCGATGTCGACTTTGCAATCTAGGGTTACAAATACTGCAGGGAATATGAATTTCTCAACTTTAACAAGACATTAAAAAGTATCCCCACAGGCTTCTTCACCGTGCGGTCAGCCATTAACAACCGCATGTTCATCGGAGCAGGGGTTCCTTGTCCTAGCTTCTTGCAAGGGGCATCAAATTTATGCTAACACCGATATCACATAATGCCCTTACAAACTCCATATCTCTAATAGTGCAAAGTATGGTAAAAGCACTGGGACCTTCTCCCTTTTGTACTAACGACCTTGTAGCAATCACACTGCAACGTTAAAGCTCATGGGAGATCTCCTTACTCACAGTGTGCTTCTTCCTAACCAGATATTTCATGAACATCGCATATCCTGGCATCTTCTCTACTGCCTCAATGAGAGAGATGTTGATAGAGAGTTATTTTAGGAAGGAGAGAAAGTTCTTAAACTTGCCCTCCTCCTACTCTTTTAATTCTCTAATGGAAGGGAGGATGAGGCCTAGGAATGGGCTTCATCTTCTGTTCCACAGCTACAACATTACTCACTCCCTCCTTGCCCTGATCATCTCCGGTATCTATATCTCTAACCTCAATTGTCTACTCTCGAACATCATTCTCATCGACTAACATGGGAGGATCAATGGTACTCTTGCCACAACAAGTAGTAACCGCCATGCGCTACTCTTTATTCTTTATGTTCTGAACTGTGTTGCTAGGCAGTGTATCAGCACTACCCTTCATTTTTTGGGTTCTGAAATGTGTTGCTAGGCAGTGTGTGCCTCTAACGCTGGTTGACTTGAGTTGACACTTGACCAAACAATTGTTCAAGCTATTTGATAGCAACAGGATGAGACTCAGTTTCTAAATTATGCTGGAGATGTTAGTATCATCCCCTTCAACGTCTCGTCCCGTGTCTCAGTTATCTTCAACAAGTGATCTAATATCTTCTCAACATCAGAACTGCTAGCACCGGTGTCGCGGTTGTGTGGTGGAATATAAAGACCATTTCCATTGTGATCTCTGCGACCCCAATCTACATCTCTAGCTTGGCCCCAATTCCTATCATAGTAACCTCCACAGTTGTCTCTGAAAGCACCATCTTAATTATTTTTTTGACTTTACATTCCTTGACCTTAGCGCCAATAATCCTAATTGGGCCCTTGGGCATTGGTGCTGAAAGCCTCCATCTGATCAAAAATGAAGCAAGTGTCCTTCTTATAGTGGGGATCATAGTACATGGGTCTCACAGAGGCTAATGAACAACTATAGTAATTCGTTCCTAGTTCTGCTTCATCGTCACCTCCATACCTGTATGGATTTCGAGCAAACTCTTGCATAATCTCTTCATTTATTTAAAATGCTCCAAACCTATGCTGACCGCGCACAAACTTTTGGTAGACAATCTCTCTTTATCCCCATGCACAATTTGTCTTGACCATGCTTTCCATCCTTTCAGTGATCCTTGCAAATGGCTGATGTAAGAATATTTCCCCCACAATGTTATCATCATAGGCTTGGCTATTATAATCCAGGACATCTTAGAAGATCTCCAGCAATGCATCATCAACAATTTTGTGGGTTTGGACACTCCTCAAGTATTTTGTGAAACATGTAATATTGATCGAGTCACCAAGAAGTTTCTCAAAATTGTTGATTTGATATTTGAACTTGATCTTCTTCAATCTCACGAAGTACCTCTTTAAAAAAACCTTCTGTAACTCAGGACAATTGGTGATCGAACCCTGGGAGAGCTCGGATAACAATAATGTTGCATTGTCCATTAGAGATAATGGGAAAACATGAAGTCCCACAGCATCCATAGACAAATTATGAGTTCCCATCATACTCTTGCAAAAAAAATGCAACGTTAAGTAGATGACTATGCGGTTCCTTTGATGGTAGGCTTGTGAACAACCAGTGGTTTTGTAGCATATGAAGTAACCCACTCGAGACCACGAACTTTCTGTCAGCCGGTAGTAGCGGTAACATAATAGCTCCAGGAACCTCAATAGCCATAGGGTTCAGCCGATATTGATTCCACTGATAAGCTTCCATATTATTGTCCTGTGGCTGTGGAGTAATGACATGAAGAGAAGTTAGGTTGTCATTATTTGCATTCTCATTCTCATACACGGTCATGGCTACACTTGCCGCATGGTTTGCATTATCTTGGGCCATTCTTCTAAGTCTTGTCCGGGTCAAATGTGTCAAAAGTATGCCTTGACTTCATGTGTTGGGCATACACTACACCTATACCTTGAAGGAAAACAAAAACAACAAAAAATGTAAAATGATAGAAATAAGGATTAATTCCTAAATTACCTAAATTAGAAAAGTCTAACTGTGTTCCCCGACAACGCCCCCAAAATTTTTATATCTCCTTAGCTACACCTCCTTTTCTAGGCTAAAGTTGTCATTGTCAAGATATATAACAATAACCAAGATTAGGATAGAATCTCACAGAGAATATCGTAGACTTAGAAGAATTCAATTGCAATTCGAAGTGATCAACCAACTTATCTCCCCGAAAGGGGGGATTTTATAATAATTGCTAAAAGTGAAATTTTAAGTTATGACAAGAGTTAAACCAATATGAAGAGGAATTAGGATATTGTGCCCCCCATGATTCCCTAACTCAATAATACTAGATAATCGAGTCCCTTTCTAGTGTGTAGAATGCAGAACGATAAGTTAAGTTTACCAAACCTTTTAGCGCAGGTTAGAGGCGAACATCACTATGTGATTTTGTCCATCCCCGCAGTGCGACATTACTAACCCTTACCCATTTTCTTAGTAAGATTTCCCCTTGGCCCAGTTCGATTGATTAGAGAAGAAACATTGATCGAATCTTGTTAATTAATCTTTTTTTCTATTCATTACTACCTTGATCTAGTATGTAATACTAGGCGGGATCTAATGTTGGCCACTATTAGAAAGAATTCCAATTTAAGAGAATTAATCAATACATGCTTGAACACTTTTAAAGAATTACAAATTATCAAGTTTTACCTTGTCAGTTCTTCATGGTTCAGACGCGCGTCGTTATGAATTTAGCTACTCATGATCAGTGAAAATGCAAGACTCATTGAATTGAATAATATAATAGAGTATTTACGAAAGAGAATTAATCACAAAAAATCTAACTCTTAAATGAGAATCGCAAGATTAAAAGATGAAAATAATGTTTTACAAGTATTTCTCAAACTCTCTAATGTTTTTCTCTTTGTTCCCCCATTGTTCTCTATGAAAGATAACCTAAAAACCTATTTATAGTGTTTAAAATACAAAATCAAAATGAATTAGGACAACTGGATCGACAGGCTACAATGTACTCTACAGGTCGTATAGCAGTTTACGACTTGTGATCGGTCTTTCATGATCTGTTGCTTCAATTCTGTACTTATGTGTTACGACACTTCTCTACGGCCCATATAAGATTCTATAGCTCATAGGGGGTTTCGTCTGATGGAATTTTGGCAAGCCCTCACATTTTGATACTCAGGGTACGATAGTAAGTCTACAACTCGTAAAGTCTTCTATGGGTCGTCTACATGTTCATAGACTCAACATGAAAAATGAACCTTTAATTGGAGTTACACATGAAACCTCCTTTATGGCATGTAAAATACTCTACATCCTATAAAGGGTCTCGTGGATCATTATTTTTAGCAACTTCCACACAATTTGACCAAAAGAAGTGTCAACCCTAAAATCCTGCAAAACAGAAATAAAAACAAATCAAACCTATTACATCACAATGATAAGACACAAAATTCCTTGTTTTAAGCATCAAAAGTATTGTATTTTGATAGCACATCACCTATCCTTATACTAGGATGAACAAGTTCATTTATGGGATTTCAGAATTGGTGGTGAAGAAGTTCTAGACTACTATACTTGTGAAGGAGATGGACATCTCTCAACTCATGAATTATGCCAAGAAAAGTGAGCGTGAGAAGGTCAAGAAGAGGATGATGAGGGAATTTAAGAGGGAACAGGTCGAAGATGGGTTCTAAAGTGTTAGATCTGGTGATGGAAATGGTCATCTTCATCAAGGCTAAAGATTTCAACGTGCAAGTGGACCGGTTAATCATAGGTGTTCTAGATATGGGAGGAATCATGGAGGTAGGTGTTTGGTTGGTACAGGTGCTTTTTTGGGGTGTGGCAAGATGCGCCACACACTTATTGCATGTCCAAATGCTCCAAATAAGGTTTAAGAAGGCCATCCCAAAGGAAGATTATTCTAGAAGGGAAAAAAAGGGTCTAACAAGGTGAGGCTCAATGCAACAAAAGATTTTATGTTCTTCATGCAAGACAGGAGGTGGAAGAGACTCCCGATGTGGTTACCGGTAGGTCTTTAATTTTGATGTGTATGCATTGCTTAATTTAGGTGCCACTTTTATGTTTTGCTACTCCTTTCCTAGATATTATGTTTGGTATGAATACAAAAATCATGACATAATCTTTCTCAGTCTACACTCTCATGGGTGAGTCAGTTATAGCCTATAGAGTCTATCAGGGTTGTCCTGTGTTAGCATTGCATAAAGTTATTCTTTGTGATTTTGTTAATCTTGAAATGGTTTATTTTGATGTTATTCTTAGGATAGATTGGTCATGTGCTTCCAATGCCTTTATAGATTTTAGGACCTAAAAAGTCAAACTCAAATTCTAGAATGAGCCTATTTAGGAGTGGTTAGATATTGATTCAACATTCAAAGGTCATTTCAGCTCTTATCTTAAAGATCGAAAGTTGATTTTCAAGGGGTGTATCGATCATATAGTAAGGGTTAGAGATGTTGATTATGACTATCTTACTCTTAAATTACATCCTAATGTGATTGATTTCCTAGATGTACTTTCTGAGGATTTTCCAGGTATTCCTCTAGAAAAAGAAGTAGACTTTGGCATAGATCTTCTCTTGATAATCAACCAATCTTCATTGCTTTTACCAAAAGGCTCCAGTATAATTAAAGGTGTTGAAGGATCAATTGAAATACTTGTTGGAAAAGGTGTTGCATTGCACCCCACATACTTAGTACATTCCAAGTACTAAATATCACGACCCAAGCATAGGGCCAAGACGTGACATGGTGAATGAGGAACCCGAAGGGACCCAAAACAAGCCTCTTAGCATATCAATCATGCATCCTTGTTGCGAAAGCAAAATAAACAACAACAAGGGATATAAATAAATGTCAGCTGGACTAAGGCAAGTCTTTGATAAATCACAAAAGCATAAAAGAGTCAAGCTCATAGCATAAGTACATAATAGTATCCAATAACACCTCTAACTTGGAATGGAGCGAGGGCCAAGACACTTTCCGGGCTCACCCTCATAATAACCAGTGTTCAACATAATGAAGTCTCAAAATAGCAAGAATAATGTAGATAGTGTCCTCGGAATTGAGGACTCACCAGTGCTTATCTACGACGTGCCGAACTAGCCACATGGAGGATGATCAAAAGGAGCTCTGATCCCTACATGCTAATATCATGTAGGCATAGAGTATGCATTAGTATATCTGAATGTACTAAGTGTGTGAGGTTGATATGAATTCTTGAGTCCCAAGTTGAGCTTGAGATCCTTAGATTTGAATGAGAGAATTGATAGAGTCTTAAAGGGGTTAGAAAGAGGGTTTTTGTGAGTTATAGAGTTGAAAATTGGATGAGTATTGGTGATTTCAGGTTTAAGTGGACATGGGGCTGTGAACCCAATGCCCTTGGCCGAAACAGAAAAACTAAGGAAAATAATACACTAGTCCATGCCCTTGGCGCGTCGCAGACCAGATGCAGACTTGGAAATACATAGTGACATGCCCAAGGCACATCGCGCCCTGGACGCGGACAGCCATTAGAAATCAAAAATTAGCAAAAATTATTTTTCACTACGGGTCCTTCAAAATCTCGATTATACCCACTTTCTACTCAATTTTTCCCTCTAATTAAGAATATGAAGTCAAATTTTCAAGATCACGCATGAATTTTGAGACATGGGTAAATTACGATTATGGGACATTTCAAAGCACATTTTGGGTTGTTTCAATATCTTCTCCGTGAGAAAATTCATCCTCCAATGTCAAAGAAACATTCGTAAGAGAAGAATTTATGAAGATTTCAGCCCGACATGAATGCAACAAATGCATTTAAACATCATTTTCAAAAATCTCAATATGAATGTCTAAAATCACCATAAACTTGTTACCATAAACATGAATGCACACAAAATGACATGAGGGGTGAAAGTTAAGACTTGAAATCATATAGGGGACTTAAATTATTACCTTCGGCTTCAGTAGAGTGGAAGATATATAGGTATCGGTTTCTCATGTCCGTCTCGGCTTCCTATGTGGCACTTTCAACCTGTTGATTCCTCCAAAGGACCTTGAGGAAAGATACATGTTTGTTTTTTAAGATCTTCACTTGCCTAATAAAAATATCCACCGATACTTCCTCATAGGTCAAATTTTCTTCTACAACCCCTATAACGTCTAAGGGCACTATCGCACTTGGGTCACCCACACACTTTCTCAACATGGATATGTGGAAGACTGTATGAACCATATTCATCTCCATAGGTAACTCCAAATCATATGCAACCTTACCCACTCTCCTAAAAAATCTATAAGGACCCACAGACCTTGGGCACAGTTTCCCTTTCATGCTGAATCGGACCACACCCTTCATGGGTGAGACTTTCAAGTAAACCCAATGAACAACCATAAACTCAAGGTCTCTCCTCTACACATCAGAGTAGGACTTTTGTCTACTTGGGTTATTTTCAATCTCTCCTCTAAAATGGCTTGGTGGACCCAGGGTCTAATCTGCTATAATAACTGAGTCAGCTATGACAAAATGCGGGCCTGCCTCTGCTCATGGCCTGAATAGAAGACACTAACATATAGACCATGCTAGTGGGTGCAGTCAGTATGGATGGAATCAAGTATAGAAGTAGTAGTAGTGGGCCCCCTATCCACACCAGCCTTAGTCTATGGGGGCCTCTCAACAGTAGGAGCAGCAGTAGTAGTGGTTGATGGAGGCATATGAGGTGGCACCACAACAAGCATCCCTGGCATATGAATAGGTAGGCGTAAAGCTCGCTGGAGGGCCACCGAATTATCATCAGCCTTTATCAGGCTAGAATCTGGGGTCCGTTAAACCATGATCAATAAGTCCAAATGATGTAGTATCTCCACCCTTGACTCTATACAAAGTCTATAAATCAAGCACGGTAAGGGGATGGATGTGGACCTCTTCATGGCACTTCATGTATCTGGTCCACAGTGAAGGGGGCCCAGTCAATATCATAGCCAACCAAGATGCTGGAAACCAATACTGCATGGTCTGGAGTCAATGTATTATCAAAAACTATAGCCTAGATCCGTGATCTCACCACAACCCACCAAAATGTACCGATGAAGTGGAGTGAAGCCTTCATGAGAGGCTCCGATGGAGTAGCTATCCACTAAGGGTCTGGGCCCGGCTCTGCGATCTAGTTGGCAACCCACCTCATAAAACTGGCCCTGCTGGCCAAGTCTCTAATCAAGGCCTTATCCCCATTCTGCCCAAATCTCCTATCAAACTCTTCTATAGACCTAGGGGCTGGGAACTCAGACCCAAATAGCATTTGCTAGATAGTAGTCTATAAGATATCCACGTATCGACCCTTCACTCATGTATTTGTCAACCGGAGCTTAGTGAATTGGTTTCTACCCCTTGGGAAGAGATATAAGAATTGTAGTAGTGTATGATGCAAAGAACTCCAGAACCATGGCCAGGGAGTACTTCCCCGATGGTCCTGCCAGTCACTGGAGTCCGTATCTAGTGATAGTGTCCTGAAGATCTGGAACATTGTCCATTCCAATAGTGATAATGCAACGCTCCTAAAAAATGGAACAAGCTAGTCATCCACACTCGTTCTTCTATATGCACTCCTGTTAGATGACTTCCATTCCCTTAATGAACTACCTACTAGATAGAGCATCCGAAGCTGAGAGTGATGCTTGAGGTGCTGCGGAAGACTCTATCGCTGAATTGCCATCGAATCTTGACTCAAACTCCTCTCTTGAGGGAGTTATCTGAATACAATTGTTGTCTGTGTTTCCTACCTCTTTATACCAGGGAGAGCGGAAAATGATAGCCTGAGTCTGGGGCTTCCCATCATGTCTAGTGCCAGCCCATATCTATGGTCGCTCAGTGTCTTGTTCATGCTGGACACTGAGCTCCTCTAGTGATCTGCTAGCCTCAGAGATGCCCTGATCCTCCGAGGGCTCATCCTGTAGGTGCCGTTGCATGTCCTTAATATCATCTCTCCTTGCTTTTGGGGCCATAGGACCTGAAACACACACAACTAACAAATAAGATTAGCCCGACGAATAAAGAAATCAAAAAGAAAAAACATATTTGAACTGAGTACAAATGAGTGTATGAAGGCTATTTTATGGTCCATAGTGATAACTATGAGCCATAAAAGGCCCTCGTAGAAAGAAAAGTACTTTAAGTTTATCTACTAGCAAAACATCTATGAGATAAGGTACGACTCATCGAATAATCCATGACTCACAAACTGAGTCGTAGATGTGTTCCAGTGTTTAATTTCTATAGGTAGGGCCCTATGAGACCTTTCTACATGTTATAGATTAAACTATGAGTCCTAAAAGTATGACTCATGGAAGATCCAGGTGCTAGAGAAGACCCTTGTAATGTGAAATATCTAGAAATCTGGGTTTCCAAGTCTATCAAACGGGTCCCTAAAACACATTTTCAACATTTAAAATCAGCACCGAAGCAACACATTATGCAAATTCACATGTTTTCACAATTTCCTAACACCCCACATGCAATGATCACATACGACCCCATTGAATCTCATTTCACATGTATATAAAGCAAACCGACCTCGTTTGAATGTTTAAACATCAAGGCAAACACATGTAATCATACATCACTTTTTTCAAGCAATGTAGTCTATTCAATTCAAACGAAATGTGACGACATGGTTTTCACAGAAAACACATAACACATGGCCAACCAAGCATTTCCCAGCATTTAACACTATTCAAGCATCGACAACATATTATTCACAATTAAACCCTAAGCACATACAAGGGTAACCATGGCCTCGAACTGATTAACATTAGACCATTCTATCCATCAATTAATTATAGTCTAATCACATCAGTTTTGGTATTTAGAAGATTTCGGGGTCAAGAACTCACCAAATTTGAGAAAAATGATGAAAAATTTGAAGGATGAGCCGAGGAGGGTAAATCATAGGTCACCAGAGTAGTAGCCAGAAAACTTGTCGAAAATGTGAAGTGATGGCCGGACAGTGGTCGGACGCTTAGGGCACAAGAGAGGGGTTGGGCATTTTGGGTATTTTTGAGAAAAGTGGGGGTAAAAATTATTTGACCCTCTATTTATACTTTGTCTGGGTTGGTTGAAATTATTGGGCCTAGGATTCTATAGAACCCCAATTATGGGCCATAGAAAATTCTACGGCCCATAGATCCTGATCTCGTCGATTGCCCAAACCCTGGTTTTAGGAGATAGGTTTCGCTGACCAGTATATGAGCATTATAATAAAATATGACTTGTAAAGTATGTCATAGAAACCTCCAGCACTTAGTCAAAAGTAGGAAAATTACCTGGGGTCCACGAGCCCCATTCACGGCCTATAGTTTAATCTATGGGCTGTGAAGTTGGCTCGTGGACTGGATTACACAAAGTTATGCTCATTGGAAGTGTTTTATGAGTCAGTGTACGGGTCGTAGTTTGACATACGAACTGTAGAACAAGTTGTAGAAGCACTTCTTGTTGCCTTTTTAGCCCAAAATAGTTGAGTTGGTCTTGTACCTGTATATTCTTCAAAAAATGCCATGTTGCCCTATATGCAACCAGTCCAATGTCCAAAAAGTACAACCAAAATACTAAAATAATTAAACTACCTTCAAGTTCGAAAGATAAAAAAAACCTACCACTATTATATCAAATATCTTGGGTTTCCCCCTAAGTAGTGCATGATTTATTGTCGTGGCACGACGTGGACAACTTAGTTACACAAACTTCACAAAGTTCCCAAACACCATCTTTAAGTCATCTGGCCTCTTCATCAACTAACAGATATTGAAGACAACTTTTTTGTCATTCAATCAAGATTGAGTTGGCCAGCTTCCATATCTACTGGTGCTCGCCTAGTAGCTAGGAAAAGCCTTTCTAAGATTATTGGGACTTTGAAGTCGAATTTTCAATCAAGGATCATAAAGTCTGCAGGGACTATAAACTTCTCCACTTTGATGAGTATGTCATCAAGTATCCCCATAGGATTCTTCACCGTTCGGTCGGCCGTGAACAATTGCATGCTCGTCGAAGTAGGGGCTCCCATTTCTAGCTTCTTGAGACCACAAGGGGTATCAAATTTATGCTGGCACTAAGATCATATAATTCCTTGGTGAACTCCACATCTCCAATAGTATAGTGTATGGTGAGTGTGCCAAGATCTTCTCACTTTTGTGCAAAAAATGATTTAGCAATCACACTGCAATGTTAAATCTCTTAAGAGAGCTCCTAGCTTACAATACACTTCTTTGTGACCAAGTCCTTCATAAACTTTGCATACCCTAGAATCTTCTCCAATTCCTCAATGTGAGGAATATTGATGCAGAGTTGTTTCGGCATGGATAAAAAGTGCTCGAATTTACCTTTCTCTTCCTTCTTTTTGATTCTTTGAGGAAAGGAAGGAGGAGGTCAAGGAATGGGATTTAACTTTTGTGGTGTCACTACAATATGACTCACCCCATCCTTGGCACGATCATATTTGGCCTCTACATCTTTGGCTTAAACTATCTCCTCATGAACACTATCATCATCAACCGACATCAGAGAATCAATGGTCTTCTTAGCACCATGAGTACTCACCGCTATACACTACCCCTCATTCTTTGGATTATGAACTGTATTGCTAGGCAATGTATCTTTCTGTCGCTGGTTGAGCTGAATTAATATTTGACCAAACTGTCGCTCCAACTGCCTAATAGCAATGGAATGAGACTCGATCTTCTAATTAATGTTGGAGATATTAATCTTTGTCCCCCTCATAGTCTTATCCTTTATGTCAGCCTTCTTCAACACACAATCAAACATCTGCTCAACTCTAGAGCTCCCAGCACCCAAATCTTGATTGTGTATGGTGTCACATATGGACCATTCTTGTAACCATCTCTGCAACCCAAATCAACATCTCTGTCCTCACCCCTGTTTCTGCCAAAGTAACCTTCACGATTATACTCTCTGAAGGAGCCATTTCGGTTATAGTTCCAACTTGGTTTCTTTGACCTTGGCATTAATAGTCCTGATTGGACCTTGGGCATTGGCCTTAAAACCCCTCATTTGATTAGTGTCAAAGCAAGTATCCTCCTCATAGTAAGGCTCCTCATAAATGGATGCTTGTGAAGGCTGATGAGCAACTGCATTCACACATTCTTTGTTATGCTTCATCAATAACTCTGTATTGGTACTAACTCGAGCAAGCTCTTGTACCAACTTCTCATTTATATTTGCTTGCACCGAACTAGTATTGACTGCACACGAGCTCTTTATTGATGACTAGTTCTTGTTCCCTATACATGATTTGTCTTGACCACCTTTTCTAGCTTCTCAACAACCCTTGAAAATGGATGATCTAGAAATGAGCCACCCATGAATATATCAGAACATGCTTGACTATTCTCATCAAGGGCTCGATAGATGATCTCTACTAAGGCATCATCAATGATCTTGTGGTAAGGGACACTTCTCAGACCATTTTTGAACCTCTCTCACGTTGTACTGATCGAGTCACTATCAAGTTGCTCAAAGTTGTTGATTTGATCTTTCAACTTCAACTTTTTTGATCCTAGGAAAAACTTTTCTAAAAAGGCCTTCTATAATTCAGCTAAACTGGTGATCGATCTTTATGGAGATTGGATAGCCATATCATTGCATTGTCTGTTAGGGATAAAGGGAACACATGAAGCCCAATAACATCCATAGACATATTTTGATTTTTGATTACACTCTTATAGCAAACACAACATTGTATAGATGGTTATGCAGATCCTCTAACTATAAGCCTGCAAAAAACTTGCATTTCTACAGCATCTGAAGTAACCCACTGAAAACAATGAACTTTGTGTGTTCCAGCAATAGCGATGACATAATAGATCCAATGACATCCATAACTATAGGGTTAAGCCAATATTGATTCCATGTATGAGCTTCAACATTAAGATTTTGTGGTTATGGATCAATATCCTCAAGCAGAGGTGGGTTATTATCATTCTCATTCTAGTTCAGTACTACATTCACTATGTTGTTTGAAGTGTTGTTCATGTTTTCCTAGGCAATTCTTCTCAGCGTTGTCTGGATCTCTGGGTCAAACGGAGTCAAGGGAATGCCTCGACTTCTAGTGTTGTGCATACACTATACCTCTATACTGAAAAAACAACAAAAATGTAAAATGAGGGAAATAAGGATTAACTCCTGAACTACCCAAATTACATAAGTCTACCCGTGTTCCTTGGTAATGGTGCCAAAATCTTGATATTGCCTAAGCTATACCTCCTTTTTGAAGGTTAAAGCGGTCATTGTTAAGATATATAATCTAACCAAGGTTAGGGTCGAACCTTAGTTGGTGATTTTGCTACTCACATTCAGTGCAGATGCAAGAATCATGATATTAAATTGCATAATTAAGCATTTACACAATAACATTAAGAACAAGAAATCCAAGCTCTTCAATGGAAATCACAAGTATGAATTAAGAATAAAAAATATTATTTCCTAAGTGTCACAATGTTTCACTTTTCTGCCGACTCTCTATTGTTTCGTATGGAAAATAACGAAAAAAACTATTTATAGTATTTAAAATATAAAGCCAAATCAAAATAGGAGAACAGGATCGATAGGCACTACGGGCTTCTATATGGGCCGTATAATGTTCTACGGCC
>JAABOM020114027.1:0-23693 GCA_011800125.2 Solanum clarkiae | reverse complement strand
TCTTGGATAGACAAGTGAAGAGATTGAGGAACAAGGAGGTGGTGTCCATTAAGGTCCTTTGGAGAAACCAACAAATCTAAAGTTCTACTTGGGAGGCCGAAGCGGACATGCAAAAGCGGTATCCTTATCTTTTCCACTCCATGCAAACCTAAGGTACTAATTCTATGTCCCCTATGTGAATTCAAGTCTTATGTTGAGGTTTTGAAAATGATGTTTAAATATAATGTTGCATTCTTGTTGGGGTGATTTATTCTTGTACTCTTGTTTTGTACGTCTCTTTTATATTTGAGGACGAATGTTCCCAAGGAGGAGATTGAAACGACCCTAAAAAAGTGCCCGAAAATGTGCCTCGGAATGCCTAGGATTTTAAATCCATATATCTCAAGATCCATGCGCGATATCAATAATTCGACTTTATATTCTTGTTTAGGGAGTCAAAATTAGGGGGATAAGGGTCTAATCCCGATTTAAGAGCAAGCAATTAGCAATTTCAATTTTCATAATTTTTCTGATCCAGAATCGATCCGTGACAGCACAGCGATGCGTAGCTATCGTGGACGTGTGTTAATTTGTCCTCCGCGATAGGTCCGCATCGTGGACCAGACACTGACCTATGTATTTTGTTGCCAGTGATTTCTATCTCGGTCCAAGGCTTTTGGGTCTTGGGCCTAAGTGTTCCCAACCGTGTTTTTACTTATACTTAGCCTTATTTCACCCTCATATCATCCTAAACATTCCCCAATACTCACTCTAACACATCCATATTTTCACTCCCAAATTCAAGTCCCAAACCCTCATCCTAAGCTAAGGTTTTCCTTCAAGGTTCTTCTTCAAGCTTCAAGTCTCCATCTCCAATCTTCACCAAATTCATCTTCAAGCTAAGGTATGTGGTTTTCTTTCATTTGTTCCTTTCACACATGATACCCAAGCCTCCTTTTACTCGAATTGCATGATTTAAAGTTTATTTACCAATAGGTCTTGCTTATTATGAATTTCACTACACACTATGTTAAAACTATGTAAAATTGTGATTGTTTTTCCATATTTTGAGCTATAAATCTTGGGTCTATTGTAAGATTTGATGAGGGGTTTTGATGTATATTTCTTGAGGGTGTTGATGGTTTTATAATGGATATTCTTGCATGATTTCATCTCTATATTCATGGTTTTATACTAGCATTACACACTCTCCAAGTGTTTGATAAAATGTTCAGATATGGTTTCTTGAGGAGTTGAAGGTCCAAAGCATGAGATATGATATGAGTAACTATATGATGATGAAATGAGTTTATGTATATGATATACTCTATATAAAGTGTTGCATTAGACCAAACCTGATCCGGGGGGATAAGAGCCTGGGTAACCAAGGTGAGTGTTTGTACTTATCAACAATATGAGGGGTTTGTACTTCGCCACCGTGGTGATAAGGTGTGATTATCATCAATCATGTGAGGAGTTTATACCACACTGCCAGGGTGATGGGGGTGAAACCATCACCAACCACCAAGGGGTTTGTACCTTGAAAATCTATCTTGGTATCTTCTACACATATGATATCCTATACGAGCATGAGTTACTTAAGCATGTTTTACTTATGCATTGGTCATACATGTCATATTGTTATGTTATGCCTATTGCCTATTGTTATGCATTTTGACTATGATGCCTAATTCTTGTTGTTTTGCATCCTATATACTTAGTACATTTGAAGAATGTACTAACGCATACTCTTGCCTACATGATATCACCATGTAGGAACCGACGTGCAAGTTGATCATCCTTCTCCATATGGCTAGTTCGATACTACTCAAGCTAGTTGGTAAGTCATCCACTTCGCGGATCTTAGTCTATGTTGCTCTTGTTATGTATTGAGACATTTTACCTTATGTTCTATTTTGACTATGAAGGTGAGCTTGGTTGCTTTGTCTTGGCCCCCGCTCTTATCTATGTATTAGAGGTGTTTGTTGGACATGTTATGTATCTATGCTAAGAGCCTTGACTCTATTGGTCTTGATGTCTATGATATGAAAGGGCTTTCCCTTAGTCCCGATTGTCCCACTTTATTATCTCTTGATGCTTGTTTTATTGCTTCCGCGACCAAGGATGTGTATTGATGTTCTAAGAGGCTTGCTTGGGGTCCCTCTAGTTTCCCCTTTCGCCATGTCACGTCCAGGCCCTAGGCTTGGATTGTGACATCAAGTCACAATGTAGTTCTGGGGGTAGTTTTATTTTGTCCTAAAGTTTGCCTAGGTTGCCTCTTTCAAGATTTTTAGCCTAGCAGACCTTTTTTTCGGGGGTGCCATACACTAATTATGCACTTGCGGACTAGGAGTAACATAAAATTTTATACTCGTACTTCAAGGAGCATCATTTGCCTTAAGTATAGTACCTCTTTAAAGGTTTTGCATTTATAAGACCGATCCTTATATCGTATGCATCGACAAGCTTGTAAGCACCACTTGAGTATACGTCTTGTACCACATATGGTCCATCCCATTTCAAGGTAAATTTTCCCCCGGACTTACATGAAATGATAATGGCCCTTCTTACTGCAAGGACTTGGTCTCCAACTTGAAAACACCTCGAATGAACCTTTTTGTTGAAAGCACGAGACAAACTAGCTTGATAACAATAAAGGTTTTGTTAGGCTTCTAATCTCTTTTCATCAAGTGCTTCTAATTAAGAAAGATGTAATCGAGCATTTTCTTCTTCAGTGAGCCCTTCTTGGATACCTAGTCTCAAGCAAAGTACTTGACGCTCGAGTGGTAGGACTGCATCAACTCTAAAAGCAAGTGAATATGGGGTTTCTTAAGTTGGTGTATGGTATGTTGTCCTATATTCCCACAAAACTTCTTCCATTATTTCGTGCCAATCTCTCTTGGACTTAGAGATGACTTTCTTCAATATATTTCACAGAGTCTTGTTGAATGCCTCGACTAGACCATTGCTGGCGACATTGTACATAGATGATTTCTGCTGCTTAAAGTAAAGAGATCACATATGTTATTCATCAACTTGTTATAAAAAAATGGCATGCCATTGTCCGTTATTTTGTATCATGGAATGCTAAATTGATAGAAAATGTTCACTCAAATGAATTCACAACATTCTCTTTCTTGATTTCTTTAAGAGCTACAACTTCGGCCCATTTTGAGAAGTAATCTATCCCAGCCAAGATATATAAGTGCGCACTAGAAGATTTTGGCAGTGGACCAACAACATAATATCCCCAAGCATCAAATGGCCACGATGCAATAGTCGGGTGTGAAACTTTATGTGGTTGATGTATGAAATTGGCATGCCTTGCACCTTCGAGCTTAGTCTGAGTAATCTCTCACCATAATTAGCCAATAATACCCCATTATTTTTATGTGAAAGTGGAGATGTGGTCCAGACTGATGTGATCCACATACTCCTGAATGTGCCTCTTGCAAGGCTTGAGCCGCTTCTTCCTCCCCCTAAACACTGCAAGAGCATTCCCTCAAATGATCTCCTATATAATGTGTCCTTAAAGTAGAGAAAATAGGGCACCCAACGCCAAAGGTTGGTCCTTCTCCTTGTATCTTCTAGGAGTATCTCATAACACAAGTAGTTGATAATAGCTTGGTATCAATCATCTTTCTCAACTTCGGTCACAATAACAAAACACTCTACTTCATATTCATCTTCATTTTATGGTACAACCCATTTTTCACAAACAGTAACTTGTGTATGCTCTAGGAGAGTTAGACTGAAGGCTAGAGTAGCTAAGGTATCAACCGGTTTGTTTTCCTTCCTTGGAACATGTTGGAGAGTCACATCTCCGAGCCATCATATCAATTTCAGGGCATAACAGTGATAGGGTCGAAGTTCAGGCTTTTTGACCTCATAGCTTCCCAAAAGTTATTTGATCACCAATTGAGAGTCATAAAAGACTTCTGATTGTAATTGCTTTATGTCAACAACCATTTTGAGTCCAAGTATTAACCCTTGATACTTCGCGACATTATTGGAGAAACACTGTTTTAAAGTAAAAGAGAATAGTAGGACCTCTCTTTGTGAAGTGATAAACACTATATCTGCACCAGCTCCACCATGATGCGCAGCCCTAGCAAAATACATTTTCCAAGGAGGTTAAATCTCAATGGCCAACACATCTTTGTCGGGAAGCTCATAAGCCAATTCCTAATTGTATGGTATAGGATGGTCTGCCAAAAAATCCGCTAATGTTTGTCTCTTCATGGCCTTTTGAGGGATGTACACAATCTCAATTTGTTGGAACTAGTCGATGACTAAGGACTGGTTTCGACATAACAAATTTGATGGGATTTTAAGATGGATGATGTGGGCTTGAAAATATTATTTCAGTGTCTGAATTGAAAAGACTAGCGCTAAACACAACTTCTCAATAGGTAAATAATTCTGCTCATTTGGTGTCATCGTCTTGCTTAAGTGATAAAAGGAATTTTCTTTGTCTTCACTATTTTCTTGAGCTAGTATGGCTTCCACAGACCTTTCTTCTAATGTGAAGTATCAATGGATTTCCTGGTATAGGTGCTGCCAGAACTGGAACTTTTTCCAGATACACTTTGATACTTTCAAAGTCTTTTGCTACATATTTGATCCCACTTGAAAGGGACCCCTTTCTTCATGATATAACTAAATGGTTGGCACCTTCTAGCTAGATTTGAGATGAATCTCCTCAAGTAGGCTAACCTTCCCTGAAGGTTTTTCAACTTATAAATGTTTCCAGGCTTAAGCATCTTTAAAATTGCATCAACTTTTGCTTGGTCATTCTCAATTCCTCGATGTCACACAATCAAGCCAAGAAACTTTCCAAAAGTGACCCTAAAGGCACATTTTAATGGATTCATCCTTCGTTGATATCTTTGAAGCAATTCAAACACCATTCTTAAGTCTTTCAAATGGTTACTCCTCCTTTTCAACTTCACCACCAAGTCATCAACATAACACTCGACATTTTTATGGAGTAAGTTGTCAAATATAAGTTTCATAGCCCTTTGATATGTGGTAGCGGTATTCTTTAAACCAAAAGGCATTATCTTGTAGAAATAAATACCTTTAGGTGTGCTGAATGCTGTGAGTTTTTCATCCTTTGGTGACATGTGAATTTGGTTATAGCCAAAAGAACCATCCATGAATGATATTTCCTCAAAAATAGTCATAGCATCAATCATTAGATCTAGAATAGACAACAAGAGCTCATCTTTAGGGCATGCATTATTGAGGTCCCTAAAGTCAACACAAACTCAAATTTTGCCTTTCTTCTTCCCCACGAGAACAATGCTTAAAATGCATGTAGGGTATTCAACTTCATGAATGAAGCCTGCCTCAATGAGTTTGTTAACTTTTTTCTTGATCAATGGAGCCAAGTCTATCCTAAAACGTCTTTGAGCCTGCTTGACAGGACGAGCGCCGTGCTTGACTGCCAATTGATGGCTTGCTATTTTGGTATTTAAGCAAGGCATTTCTTTATAGCTCCAAGCGAAGACATCCCTATATTCTTTGAGTATGTTCATATAAACCATTTCTTCATCAGCTTTTAGGAAACTACTTAAGTTGGCCTCAGATCTTTATCAGTTCCAATATTAACTTCCTTTAAGGGATCAATTGTTGTCTTCACTCCTTCTTCAAATTCTAGTGGGGCCTCTCCAGTATCCTCCTCTTCCTGTGGATCATTATTAATAATAGATATATAATTGCACCAAACAATACCTCCCAACTCTTCATCAATTTTCATTTGACAGGAGGTATCATTCTCAAATTGAGTTGTAACATGACATGAGGAGCCTGCAGTTTCTTCATCTTCTTCCTACTCTTTGGTATAAACCACTGTGTGAGCCTTCATCTTTAGCACCTCTTTACACCAAACCATGAGTTCCACTCATCGCTTCATCCTAGAAGGAATTACATTTTTGAAATCCTTTTAGGTCATAGGTGAAGCAAGTGTCATTACTTTTAGGTAACTTTTTCGATACTTGTTATTGATCTTCTTCAACAAACCCAATCTTTCGAAAATAGAATTTCTCCTAACAGGCTGTTCGAGCTGATCAAAGACAAAAGGCCTTTTATTAGAAGAACCACACTCATATTTTATAGTGATATAGTTATTGCTTACCCTCTTTATAGAGATGAGAACTGGTGGTGGTTTGCTATTGCCTAAGCCTTCGCATGCTTGCCTAGTTGTGCCTTCTGATGAGAGTTTCCCTAGCCTAGATGATTCATTAGGTTATGCCTAGCCTTTGAAAATAACTTGTAAGCATTTGGATCAAAGCCTTTTGTACGTTTTGTAGGGAGTGACACATCTTGTGGCGGATTTTGAGCCACAAAACTTCCCAACATCTTTGAAGACAAATTTATGGCATCAATCTATTTGATAGGAAGGGTCAACCCTCCTAACATATTCCCTTGCATACCGGATGATTGGCCCTCTTCTTTCTTCACTTTTGGGACATAACAAAGTGTAGAGGCTGACTTTCCTTTCGAGGGCATGATCTTCCCCTTATTTGGACAAGTACTAGGCTTCCCACTATCGACTTTGCCCTTTTCAATAGCCACATCGATTGTTTGGCCTCTAAGCTTATTAGACTTGGTTAGTTTGACACCCTCAAAGTTTACCCCTTTTATAACATAACTCTTCAAATATAACTTTGCATCAGCACAATAGGACTCAACTTCAGTGAAAAGATTATTGTTAACAACTATTTTCCTTTCAATTCCATCTTCGAGATACTTCAAGCATTGATAGTAAGAAGATGAGACAATTTTGTTCTAGTGCACCCAAGGCCTTCCAAGCGATATATTATATGAAGTCTTTGCATCAATCACATGCATCCATGCACTTGATCGCGAATCATCCATATGAATTTCCAACTTAATAGAGCCTATAGACCTCTGACCTCCTTGATTGAATCCTCGTTTGCTAAGTTCTTCATTCATGATGCCATGCTCTTTCATCGTATGGATGGGCAGAATGTTGACCCCATACCCTTCATCTATGCAGATTCTATTTATCTTTTTCTCTAGCATATGACCCACTATATATAAAGGACAATTATGTAGAGTTTCACCAAATAAAATATCATCATCTGTAAACGTGATCTTTGTATCACATGCATGTGCTTCTTAAAAAAGGGGTTCCATTGACTTTTTGAAAGATGAGGGGGATGCTTTCGATGGGATTTCACCCATCTCTTCTCCCTTGTCTGCAGGAGACATCTTTGGTGAGTTCTCACTTGTTGTTTCTTCTTTATTAGCAAGAGACACCTTTGATGAAGTTTGATTCATTGCTTCTCCCTTGCTAGCACTGAAACATGATACCTTAATATTGTCTTAAGTAACCTCCATACAGAACCAACTTGGTAGGAATTCCCCCAAAGTCACTAGACATCACTATTTTTGGTAACGATGTACTTCTACCTTTGACCTCTTTGGACGTTTGACTGACTTTTGCTTTTTTGATCTCCTTACTGCCCTTTGTCTGATTGGTTTCTCAATTGATTCTTTTCATTTAATAGTCTTGTTGCATCTCCGCCTAGTCACAAGAATCAGCCTTCATCATTATCTGTATCAATTTGGGACTTTTCTTGCTCTAATGACCCTTTTTCTTAAGATGCACATATTCAGATTGAGTCAAGCGACCCAAATATGATAGAAAATTGATTAGATCTTTCCTTTCCATCATCCAGGACAATCTTCTTTTCGTTAGCCAATTCTATAACTTTATCTTTGAAGACAAAGAAAACTTTTCAAGAGGGTGACCTACAAGTCTATGATGCTTGCAATAATTTGGGTTATCAGTCCTCCCAGCTTCATTGAGTCATTTTATCTCTGGCAACTCAATGAGTTTTAGCTCAATCAATTCATCAAAAATTTCAGGAACATCAAAATCCAGAAAAGGGTATTCCTTTTCTTGCATCTCCCTCAAGGTCAACTTCTGATTTGGACACTCTTGAAAAGTTGTCTTTATACTTCACTTCTTACTTTCTTTCATAGTAAAATTCACAGGCGCCATGTTGACATTCATAGATTCTTCGTTGTCATTCCTGGGCACAAATTTGCTCCATTTCCTGGTGTTCCTGTTTGTCCTTCCCTTTGTGAGAGTCATGAACAGGCATCCCATCTTTTTCGGTAGAAGATATGCTCAACTTCATATCATGGGCATGAGTAGCAAAATCTTCAAAAGAGTCAGGCTTGATTCCTTGTAAGATGTAGAGAAGCCCCTAGTGCATCCCATGGATACACATTTCTATAACAGAAGATTCACTAAGCCCATCTTTGCAATTTAAACTCCCTTTTGTCCATCAATTTATGATATTAATGACTGGTTTATCCTTTCTTTGGCGAGAATTCGTGAGCTCTACTATGTTTACAGTGCATCTTGTGCTATAGAAACGATTAAGGAACTCATGTTCCAGCTGCTCCTAACTATCAAGAAAATTAGGCTCAGGATCGGTGTACCAGTCAAATGCATTTCCCTTTAAGGAGTGGACGAACTGCTTGACAAGATAGTCTCCATACGTCCCAGCATAGTTATATGTCTCTACAAAGTGCGCAACATATTTCTTTGGATTTCCTTTGCCCTCAAACTATTGGAACTTAGGAGGTTGATAACCGACAAACATTTTGAGGTTATCAATCCTTGCAATGTAAAGCTTGACATATATGTGGGAAGACTTGGCGGGGATGTCATACTTATCTTTGATAGTCCTTTCAATGAACTCCTTCAATCGATCAAGTGGGATCATCCCATCAAAAGAGACCAATACCTCTTTGATATGTGATGTTTGATTCATAGGATTTTCAGTCTCGTGAACTTCAACACCTTTTCTAGGTGCATGACTAGATTTTCCATCTAGTAAACCACCCATGCTATCCATCAATTTGTCGATGTGAGATTCTTGACTTTACATATGCTTGGTCAATCCTTCAATCATCTTTGTCAAATCCGTAAGTTGCTCCTCCATGGATGAGACATCAATTACTATTACTTGCATGACCATTGGCGATAGACTTTTGTGTGAGTCAATCTTTACAGGGCTCACATTACGCGAGCCTTTCTTCGCAATAGAGTTCATGGAACCAGGAAGCTCAAGTGAAGCTAAAGTCCTTTCAATCTTTTTAGCAATACTGCTTCCCTCATTCGCAATATTTGTAGAGGATCTTATTCCTTTCAGAGTTGAAGAACCAAAGACAAGAATTGATGTGGATGACAAATAAAGTGTTTATTGTCCTAGCATGGCATCCTTGCTCCTCTTAACAACACCAAATATCCCAAAGGTAGCACCAAGGATTCCCTCCACTTCAGCAGAGAACATGGAGTCAACAACGTTAGATAAAGTTTATTGGGAGTTAATCTTCTTGGAAGCCATTTGAATTTTCTTTGATGCTTGAATAGTTGAGATTAGAGGTAGAGATTATCCCACTAGGCATGCCAGAATTTGTAGATGATAAAATTCGCGTCGAGAAAATAATTATCAACAACGAAAATATCAAAAAAAATTTGTTGCATTTAATTTCAATATATGAGTATTACGATTTCTATGAATCCGCTGCTTCACCTTTTCAAGTGTAAATTCAAGGGCTTTTAAGCTCGATCTTGAATTTGAAATTTTTTCTTGAACTCAATCTTCAAATTTGAATTTTTTCTTGATCTTGTTCTTGAAACTTGAATTTGTTCTTGAGTTTAATCTTGAGTTCAAGAGCATTTAAGCTTGTTCTTGAACTTGAATGCTTTTGATGTTTGAATTCTTAAACTTGTAGAGAAATTTGTGGCGTTTGATCCAGAGCTCTCTATAGCTTCTTGTTAGAATTCTTTTTTTTTTGAATTATGAAGACCCCTATTTATATTATAGAATAGAGGAATTATAATAGGAAAGACTTCCCTTCAGTCAATCAAATTTAAGTGACATGGTATATTGGACTTTAATGAAATGGGCTTGTCATTTTGACACATGGCATGATCTTATTGGCTTCTTTGTTTGACTTGGTATGCCACATCATTTGACATGTGGCGCCAAGATAGGTGTTTCTTTATTTGACTTGGCGTGCCATATCATTTGACATGTGGCGCCAAGATGAGCCTCTTGGATGAAATAATAATGGAGTTGTTAATTTGGACTCTTTTATTGTACCCCAAATTATATTTGTATTTATTGGACTTAAATGATTAACCAATTATATTAGTTCATAACACTTATTTAGACTAATATATTCTTGAATTTAATATAATTCAAATTATTTTAAAATTTATATTTAATAAATTTTAAATGATTATAAGTACTATGCTATTATACAACAAATATGTCTCTTTGTTGGCCTCATAGATCAACTTGATACTCTTAGATTAGGCTTTTTCCTAAGATAAAACTCTGATGTGACGTATGATTTTTGCCAATTGTCTTCTTCAAAAATTTAGGGATGGTGTCAGTAAATCTCAATTTAATCAATTTCTAAATGTTGAGATGTAGCAGATTATTGAGGTTTTTCCTGATAAATGCTTTCTTGATGAATGATATAATTTTACTAAGTTACTTTTTTCATTTATCGATTTACTAGGCTTGTAAATTTCTTGATTAGAAATGGTCACCAAAGTTTATGGTAATAGTTTCCTAGAAGAATCATCATACCAAGTTTTTCCAGCCTAATAATCCTAACAATGTTCCTCCAGGTATCCGCTGGAACTTAAAGAGGATATTAGTTGCATATTTTTCACTAGATGAAATTGCTTACACATTCACTTTGTGCAGGCACAATCATAGACAATAGTATATGTCATCCAAGGAATTATGACTTCTACTTGTGTGCCCATGCTGGAATGATTGTTAGTCTTTACAACCATCCATATGTGTATATTCTAGAATTAGGAATAAGGCTATATACTCATGTTAAAGATTCACTTTGCTATTTGTAGGGGAGATGGCCGACAATTGAAGTTATCCTCATCTCACCTCCTCTGATTTTTGAAGCTATGAGACTCCTATAATCTTTCCATATACATATTTCATAAAATTCTTTGATCCTAGAATAATAAAGTATTATTTTACTAGTCTTTTGACAAACAATAGTACTGTTAGTGCACTTTTCTTGAAGCTTTGATGTTTAATTCAAATATATGTAGATGTCCTTTTACAGAGAACAAATTAGCACTGCTAGAGAGGACGAATGAAGCTGCTGGAAAATATACTAAAGCATGTCTAGCGGTTGCTGCTGAATGTGGCGTCTCCACAATTGATCTCTGGACCAGAATGCAACAAATCCCTAGCTGGCAAACAACTTATTTAAGGTATCCAATCTCCTCCTCTCTACAAGAAAGATTTTTATGATTTTACTATTTTTATGTTTGTTAATCCATATATGTATATTCTGTATTTTGTAGATGAATGATAATTGCTACTAATGGTAGTTTACAGCCTAATATTAATTTTAGCAAATAATTTTATATCATCCTCTTGCTGGTACTAGAGGAGCACCACTGCTATATCTGTTGGTCAATGGCGGATCCATAAATTTTACAGCATCGGTGCTCAATTATTTTTAATTTGAAAATTGATATATAGAGTGGGTGCTCTATTAATATATTTTAGAAATTATTAATTATTGTATATAAATAATAGTGTTCGTCCATATGACAATGGGAGCTTAGGTACCCATAGAAGATAACATGCATCCGCCACTACTGTTGGTAAGTTTCCATTAGCCAAGTATATTTGTTGGAATGCAACACACTTCTATTCTTGTATATTGTTTTGGACTATTTTTAGTTATCTGAGTGTGCCAGGTATATTAGACTAGTCAAAAGATATATTAAACATACATGAAATTTCGTAGCTCATATGGTCAAGTCCTCATAGAAACTGACAATCGTAGACATTCATGCACATAATTTCACCATTAACTCCATCCAAAAATAAAAAATATGTTGATCTGCAGAGAATCTTATCTTTCTTGGTTTCAGAAAACAAGAAAGTACCTTGTTTCAGAAAACAAGAAAAACCCCTCCCTTTATCCTATTTAAGCTAAGATCCTCAATTATAACTGAAAAAAATGAGTTTTAAATACATTTTAAAAGTACCTCTATTTGATAATTACTTTTTCAAACACAACAACAGATTGCTCAATAATGCACGGATGAATTACTTTATAAGGAGAAGCAAGCACTGATGGATATTGAGATAACAAGATAACAAAAAAAGGAGTCATCAGTTCATCATCCAATCTAGACAGTCTAGCTATAGAGGATTACACTCTTCTGCTCTTCAAGAAACAAATATATACAAAGAGCAAAAACCATATAAACAATAATTTAAGTACCAAAGCAATACTACCTAGGGTTAACTATACAAACAATCATTAACCCTAGTAGTTGTAGCTTTTGTAAATTCAACAACAGAGAATTGTTTGAGCAAAAGCACTGGGAATGAGAGCATTCAAGAAAGATCTAGAGTTAGATTCTTCTTGTTTGTTCAAATTGTTGCAATCTTCTTAGAATCATTATTTAGGGATAATAATTGTACAAGATTGTTTTCTTTGAGAGAGTTATCGTTGAGAGTAGATTTGGCTCTCATTTATTGCTAGTTAGGTGAGTGAAGTTTATTGAGTTGGCAGTTGGGAGTTTGTAAGTTAACATTGCTCAAGTTTTGAAGTAGTGAAGCTATTCAAATCCAACTAGTGTAGGTCATAGTTGTTTCTCACTTGAGCAAGGAGTTTTTCCATTATAAGTTTTGTGTGTGCCTTGATATTGCATTATTACTCATTCAGTTGGTACTACTATCGAACCAGGTTCGCTAGTAGGATAGTAGTAGTTGTCTTTTCAATTCGTATATCTACTTTTTGTATTTTAACATACCTTGAAAGCTTATGCACATAAAGTTCAAATAATATTTAGCATCATCAATGGCAGTACCATATGTATTCAAAAGTTGTCTACTGGCACCACTTAATTAAAAAGGTATATTATCTAGATAGGTGAAAATTTTTATTAATTGAATCCGTAATTTACTTATAATTTACTTTTTTTTTTCAAAATATATTTTGACACCCCTTGAAAAAAATATTTGTAAACAAGTAAAACTTAAGATTATAAATTTAGTCAAGTAAAAAATGTTGAACTACTACAACAACAACATATTCGGTGTAATTCTATAAGTAAAGTCTAGGAAGAATGAAGTGTACTTGTACCTTATCCTTATTTTGTATTTGATAAAGATTATTCTTGATAGAATACTAGACTCAAGTTTAATTAAAGGGTTCAATTTGCATTTCATTAAAAGTTCACAATTACTCCTGCCATTATAAGCTCAATTTATATATGCTTTTATTCAATGAATGACATGATCCTCTTTATAAAAGAACAAAGATTAAATTTAGATTTTCTTGCTTTGGTCAAGAAAAATTTAAACCTTTTCCCATTTAAACATTGAAGAAGAAAATTGATATCTAGCTTCCAAGAGACAGTAATGGTAGAAACGTGAACATTATAATTAAATGCTTCTCATTTTCCATAGATCTGTCACGCCTCGGGAGGGTACCCTAGACGTAACTAGCACTCGGAACCTATCGCTATCCCCCAAGTGAACCACCTAGTCTCATTACATTCGTTTAATCAACTTATATGCGGAAGATATAAAGAGAATAATAGACTATCAGTGGGCTATCACAATCACTATCGTATAAAGTACGATAGAAGTATCTCAATAGAAAGAAAATGGGAAATAATCAATCCCGACATCAACAATCATCTGTCTATGTCTACGAAGCCTCTATAACTATCCTCTAAGAAGGTACCATGACAGTCCATGACTATCACAGTCTAATGAAATAATCACGAGTAAATAAAAACATAAACATGTCCCCCGAAAGAAAGGAGGACTCACCAATTCTCTGTCTGGAAATCTGTGAACCTTAACGATTAGCTTGTTGAAGTCCTCTGTCTACAAAATCTGCATCATTAAACGATGCAGCGCCAAAGGGGCGTTAGCACATGGAATGTACTGTATGTAAAATGGGATAAAGTAAACAATTCGCAATAACAATAGCTCCTCAATCACTCATCCTTAACTCAGAGTAAAGGAAAGAATTCTATCACCTCACTATCCATAAGACGTCATACAATCACATCAACGTCAGAGTACTATCAACAAGGAAACCTATCTGGGCATTTCTATAACCAATAACTACTATCTATGAGCTGATAATAATAAAATGAAGAGATGTCATTACCACATCCGTCCAGTACCTTGCCGGGGTAAAGGACGAGTCTGTCAGTGGATCCGAAATTCTGTCAAGTCCTCTTTTAGGACAAATGAAACATCCACTTTCACGGTCCAATCCTCTCATAAGCTAGCCATATAGTTAATGAGTATGAGTGGGACTTATTCTTACCCATTTCGGTGCTAATACTTCTCCCAGGGCTCAATATGCTCATAAGTCTATCAATCTATCAAGAACTTCCATCACTTAACCCCTACGGGCAAGAACACTCACCTAATCTCATCATCTTTCAACTCAAAGGGCAAGACTACCCTTTCAAGTTAAGAATAAATATTCACTTAACTCTATCAATGCTATTTCCAGCTATTACAATCATCAATACACTCATCTTAGGACTCAGACCCAGTCAGACATCACATTCAGACAATCAAGGCTCTAGATATCCCCCTAAGTTCATTATTCAAGTCTTTACAGAGAGAATTTATAAGTGTTAAATCAAAATCACATAATAATGCACATATACAGTAAACTTTAAGCATGATGTACATCAATTTAAGATACAAAATATAATTTAAAGAGTATATCCAAGAAAAAAAGATAATATTCAAGAATTAAAGACAATATTCAAGAAAACTTTCAAAAAATCACTATTCAAGACTCTAGTTATCAATCTTGCATCCTAAATTTACATTAGGGCATATGGAAGAACAATTTCATGCTTTTGGGTAGCCTTTACATCCCCGGAAAGTTGATATTACCATAGAAGTTTGATGAATACTCGCTTTATGAAGAAATCCTCAATCTTGGTAGTTCTTTTAAGGTGAAAGAACTTGGAAGATATGGGTTGAAAGAATTCTCTTTGATTCTTGAATTCTTGACTCAGACTTTTTAGAGTTCTTGATGAAGAACCATACTTTTTGAAGAAGAAGAGTCAAGAAATCCTTTCTTGGGATTCTAGATATCGTTTTCTTGAAACCCTAGGTTATGATTTAAAACCCTATTAGAGATTCATGAATAGATGAAGAAATTCAGGTTGGGTAGATTAAATTTATGAAGAATAACTTACCTTGATGAGGAATCTTGAAAGTTAATCCTAACTTGATGACTTCCTTGCTAATTCTTGAGTGTTTATGTTTAGGTGTGAAGGGAGAGAGTTTTGATTATGAAAACTGACTTTTTATACGTTTTGGGACCCTAAATAGACCCCCAAAGATTTTACGATAAAAGTATCCTCAATATAAAAGGATAAAAAACGTCATTGCTTATCCAGTGAAGGTCCGCGTTTGGTCCGCGACGCGCTCCGGGTGTGAACCTTCAGACAACTCTGCACTCCACTAAAATAGTCATAACTTTCTACTCCGAACTCTGATTAAGGCAAAACGGATGCGTTGGAAAGATTATTCAAATATTTTCGATTTGATATATTATGGGTCATATAACTTATTATACTATAGGAGATATGATCATTTGAAGTTGACCCTTCTATCAACTCACACGAAAACTTAGTTGCTAGAAATTCTTTGGACTTGGCTTGATGTAAAAGATCTCTTATGACTCTAAATCACACCTAATATACTTTAAATACTTAGGAGTTATCCTACCATGTACATACAACCTCTGAGTCATTGGTTCACCTAACTTGTATAAAATCTTACTTTGAAACTTAAACGCTAAGAAAGTTTTTAGCTTAACTTCGTACTAGAGGGTTCGTATGACCTTAGATCATCTCTAATTTTATTTTCAAACTAAGAAATTGACTTTAACAACTATACTCAATTAGGAATCATCTATTAAGATCCTATATCATATGAAGGATGACTCGGTCTTAGCTAAAAAAAATTGGGGTATTACATTATCTCCCCCTTGGGATCATTCGTCCTCATTGGGATCATTCGTCCTCGAATGATGAGTTAACGTAGAAGTCAAGGCATGAATAACAATTAGAACTCTTCTCAAAACTCGCTCAATCAATCAAACTCTCAACTTCTCATCAATAACATCAAGACAAGAATAACAATAAGAACTCTTCTCAAAACTCACTCAATCAATCAAACTCTCAACTCCTCATCAATATTAAACTATTTCTATTCAGATTCAGGAATCGACATATCAACTCAAATAGACAAATCAGTTCAGACTAAGAGTATAGATATTATCTTAGACATTTTCACCATCAGGCACGAATGGAAAGTCAGAACTCAATCAATTTGAATTATTTAAACACCTCATCAATCAGATATTTGAACTCAAGAAGGAAATCATCAACTCTAACCAAGAATGGGACCATCGTGATATGCAATACTCTATGGACACTCTCGAGCTCAACTCCCCACCTCAATTGTACTCCTTTTCATGGCACCCTGCTCCATTAACTTAAGCTTACAAGTCTTACTTAAATTTCTATCTACCCACCTCCTCCTCTTCCATTCAAGCTAACTTCTAAGCCTCAAGGTGTTATTCGCGAGATGAGTATATTTCTACAAAGCGAATCCTCAATACTCAACTTTAAACTTCCACAGGGCTTTCATTAAAAGGTCACTAGTCCTCTTCACTACTTCACTACTCTTTCTCTCCCTTATTACGAAGTCTTCACTAGTCTATCATCGATACTCGCATAACAACTATGAATTCAAGCCTATCACTCTAACCACTTCAACTATATCTTAGAATTTTCAAGACTACTTAGCACTTCTGCCTCCACCATTCAATGAGTTCTCACTCAGAGTCACACCAACATACTCTTACCTATCTACTGCTTATCATAAGGTTTTACCTTGCTCCTCTTTCCTATCTCTATCCCTATATGTTACAAGTTTAAGACCAATATCTTAATAAGGATATACTCAGTTCTCCTCATCTACCCTCATCCTCAGTCTACTACTATCAGCATCACTATTTGGACCTAGAGGAATGCATCATCTCCCCCTTTGGCGAAGCCTCAAGCTACTACATCTCCATGCAAAATGAGCATGAATATCATCACAAACTGAAATACTCAGTTGCTCGAATACTCATTCTAATGAATAGTACTCGAACATAATGTTTAGAGCTTAAATTTATCTCCAGCATCATTATTAGGCACGAATACTATCAAGGATCTGCATACTAAGTATACAGAGGCTCAAAAGAGACATCAACTCAAAGATAGGAACTAAACTCCATTATCACAATTCAGGAGCACTCATTCTCTCCCATCACCTATAACTCATCTACTATCATCAATACTTCTATCAAGAATGGAAAGCTGCAATACTCAAGGAGCTTGGAACAAAAGATCATTAGCACAATTCAATTGAGAAATTTTATCTGAGAACATTCATAGATTACTATCTATCTTGTCTATCAAGACTCATTCTGAGTTCACAGAACTATACGTAGTGTAAAACTCAAGTCATATCTCCTTCAATATAGGACTAGAAACTCTTGGATTCATGGGGTAAGATCAATATTAATAAATGAATTTATCGTTTCTTATCCTCAAAACTCAGCATGAATGAGAATCAACATGATGTGTATAGGACTAGTCCATAGGTACGACAATCATACACCAGCAGGGAATAGTGTATCACCTCAACTGAAGGGTAAAGATCGTATGAGATGGAAAGGAGCTGATGTCTTATCTTGATCAACCCATTACTATCAAAGACTCAAGATCTACTCTGGTTTACCACTTCGTCATCTGCCCCTTAGCTCTCAAGGTCCTCTCTCTAAATTTAGGAATCAATTCCCTCTGCTAGCTATAAGCATATACCTCCACATGATCGAGGAATCACTATTCACAAGAATAGGCGTCTTAAACTCTTTTATCAGACTATAGTCTCATAAATAAATTAGCCACCAAGACTCTTTTCAAAGATACCATTCTTAGCCTTTTATTTTCTCTATGGAAATCTCTTTCTATACTTGCTACCCTTATTGACGCACATGACCACTTCTCATACCTCCTACAATCTAACCTCTTCTTTTTCTTGCTAGCGCTCAACTTATGTGCTCTCATAAATTCATTTCTATAAGACTTATACTATAATGGAAAAACTCATCATCATCTATCCATACGCCCCAATCAATTTAGTTGGTCAGAATGACAAGGAATGCTCTCATCAGCCTACTCCATATTGATAACTCAAATGTACTATCTAGATTCTTATAGCAGTCATGACTTAGAGCTTCACACATCTTTACACAATTATGGATACATATCTCAAGTGTCTTCTTATCTATTGAGCTATCCTCATCTCGCTCATCTTACCTAAGGGTCTATTGTACCCTGCTCATAACATCACTTCCTCATAAGTCTACATCTTCTTCTCGAACATACACTATGGCAAGCCTTTTAGAGCAAATCTCTAACTAAGGCAATTACTATCATCATGTTATCTCTCTCTTCACAACACCCCCCAAAATTCCAAACTTAGGGATTATTGCTACCATCTGTATCACACACTTCCCACGTATTATACCAACCTATAACTACTAGGTAACAATTTAGGAATATAGGCCTATTAAATTCTCTAGAAAAATACTTTAATCTACATCCTCTCTTTACAACTCATGTACCATTTACTGATCTAGTATACCTCACCTTATTATCTAGCTAAGTTCATCATTTGTTGAATCTTATGATACTCTCACATGAAAATCATAAGCATAGTTTAGGTCTATTACCTTAGAAGTACTCTGTCTCCCCTATTTAACATCTATTCTTCACCCTCACTAAAAGAATATCAAAATACATCAGCATAGACCTCTTTCTAGTTTTGAGCATACTCTAACACGTTTTGACACTAACTCTCTCTCCCTCTCTCTTTATACCTAATCATGACAATCATAGGACACTCACCACTCTTTCATCAATCCTATGGCAATCAATTCGTCGTGTCATTACTTACCTAATAGATATATAACTCTAACTATAAGCTTCAATCAACTATCACTCTCACTATTTCATCTTTTTGATTCTACCGTCATTATTCTAATTCTGAAATGACAGCTCTACTCAGGGTGGTATAAGACCTCACATCTTATTCTTAGGTCGTAACATTAAACTCTTTAGAGACATAAGTTTCGCTCTCATGGGTAACATTGAGAGATAGTTTTGAAAAAGAGGTTCTAGGTACATCTAGAGATAACTCAAGTGCACAGTTCATATGAGAAATGGTGCACTCCTTCCGGTCCACCAACTTAACACACTAGTCAGCTTTCCTTAAGTCTGGTGCAGTCTCTTTATCATTCTGATCACTTATCGAATCCCATCTGTAAGAGTTTGAACATTACTGTATCTATCACCTCGTAGATGAGGCATAGTCGAAAGGTTTAGAGCATCGCATAAATCATCATAGATTTCTTAGAAAATAGCTCTATCGCACGATTTAGAATATGAAAGAAATGAGACAATTCCTAATGTTTAATAGCCTCCTGCTTATAAAGTGCTGTCAACAAAACACCTATAAATAAGACTCTACTAGACATGACTTCATAGACTCCCCAGGACACTTGAACTCGTGCTTTGATACCAAGTTTGTCATGCCTCGGGAGGATACCCTAGACATAATTGGCACTCGAAGGTTATCACTAGTCTCATTGCATTCATTCAATCAACTCATATGCGGAAGATATAAAGAGAATAATAGACTATCAGTGGGCTATCATAATCACTATCATATAAGGTATGAAAGAAGTAGCTCAATAGAAAGAAGATAGGAAATAATCAATCCCGGCATCAATAATCAACTATCTATGTCTATGAAGCCTCTACAACTATCCTCTAAGAAGGTACCATTGCAGGCCATGGGTACCACAGTCTAATGAAATAATCAAGAGTAAATGAAAAGATAAATATGTCCCCTGAAAGCAAGGGGGGACTCACTAAGTCTCTGTCTAGAAATATGTGAACCTCAATGATTTGCCTGCTGAAGTCCTCTGTCTACATAATTTGCATCATAAAATGATGCAGCGCCAAATAGGCATTAGTACGTGGAATGTACTATATGTAAAATGGGCTAAAGTAAACAATTCACTATAACAATAGCTCCTCAAGCACTTATCCTTAACTCAGAGTAAAGGACAGAATTCTATCACCTCACTATCCATCAAGACATCATACAATCACATCAACGACAAAGTACTATCAACAAGGAAACCTATCTGGGAGTTTCTGTAGTCGACAACCACCACCTATAAGCGAGTGATAATACAACGAAAAGATGTCATTGCCACATCCGTCCATTACCTTGTTGGGGTAAAGGACGAGTCTGTTAGTGGATCCGAAATTTTGTCAAGTCCTTTTTCGGACAAATGAAACATCCACTTTCACGGTCATATCCTCTCATACGCTAGCCATATAATTAATAAGTACGAGAGCGAATCACTCTTACCCGTTTCGGTGCTAATACTTCTCCCAACACTCAACTCTATCAATGCTATTTCAAGCTATTACAGTCATCAATACACTCACCTCAGGACTCAGACCCAGTCAGACATCACATTCAGACAATCAAGGCTCTAGACATCCTCTAAGTTCATTATTCAAGTCTTTACAGAGAGAATTTATAAGGGTTAAGTCACAATCACATAATAATGCATGTATACAATAAACTCAGTATTCTTATTTAAGACGAAACTAGATGCATTGGAAAGATAATTAAAATATCTTCGATTTGATATATTATGGGTCATCTAAATTATTATACTATAGGAGATATGGTAATTTGAAGTTAACCCTTCTATCGACTCATACGACAACTTAGTTGCTAGAAATTCTTTGTACTTGGTTTGATGTAAAGGATCCCTTATGATTCTAAATCACACCTTATATACTTTAAATACTTAGGAGTTGATCCTAGCATGTATATACAACCTCCAAGTCATTGGTTTACCTAACTTGTATAAAATCTTACTTTGAAACTTAAATGCTAAGAAAGTTTTTAGCTTAACTTCGTACTAGAGAGTTCGTATGACTTTAGATCATCTCCAATTTTATTTTCAAATTAAGAAATTGACTTTAACACCTATACTCAATTAGGAATCATCAATCAAAATCTTATATCATATGAAGGATAACTCGGTATTAGCTAAAACAAATTGGGGTGTTACAAGGTCAAAATTAAAGAATAGAATAAATATAACTCTAGTAAAACACTCTTTCCATCCCATAATAGTAATCAACTTTTTCCTTTACACGCATCTTCGAAATTCTTAACTAAGATGGATAGGTCTACTGATTAATTTATTGCAAAAGAATTTTTTCAAAACTTTACAAAATTTTTTAGATGAACATATTGTGTTTTTCGATAAAGTCGAGAGGAGGGAAATTCTCGTATAATAGAGTATCCAAAGTCACATTAAGACAAAAAGTTTGAGCTGTCGTCATCAACTTTAACTGAAACTATAATAATTATTAAATTCTAGTTCACACAATAAACACTTGAAAGACTTTTAGTTTTTCACTTTTCCAAACATTCTAATTGAGTTTTATAAAAGGTAGTGAGTCACTGTAACACTTGGTAAAATTATCAAAATACCCTAGAATAGAGATGTGCGCGTAATGCGTTTTTCTATGCTTTGTTTGCGAATTTGAGATCGGATATGCAATCAACATAGAAAATTGAGTGAAAAAATGATCTCGTTCAAATTTTAGAGCCATTGGATTGAAAAATAATTTTTCTATCTGAGACGAATACCAGTGTCGGTGCGCGCCAAAGGCGCGATGCGCCTGGGACACGGACCTACACTTATTTTTTTCCAACTTTTGTTCGACCAATATTAGAAAACTTTTTAAAAAAATTTTTGAAAAAAATACACTAGTGCGTGCCCAGTCCGCAAAGTGAAAATTGTTCTTTTATTTTGAGGGTCATTCCGGTCAATTTTCAACCCCTCCTAAACTCAAAAAACGATAAAATTAGGTTGTTTTGATGCGTAAATAGGGTCTAAAACCCCAATCTAAGTCCTTTCTAATTCATTGAAAAGTTAGGGCTTGAGAGAGAAGAAAAAAAACGTAAGATTGAAGAATCTAAGAGGATTCTTGAGACCTCGATTATTGATAGCTTCATCTCAGGTATGTAAGGCTAAACTAAAAGCATAAGATTGTTCTCTCATGTGCCACATAGATGATCTTAGAAGAGTGTTGATAGTTCATGAGTCTGTATACATGATTCTTGATGGGTCTTCTTAAAAATTATATTAACTACATGTATTTTCTAATGTCGATGATCATCATACACTTATCTTTCTTGAATTGAATATTTTTTATGAGATATTTCATAAACCTACATGATAATTTTGAAAGCATGCATGCATGAAGATATGGGTTGAGTCTAGAACTTGGATTGAGAATGTTGATACAGATTGTGATTGTGAATGTGAGGTGATAGTCCATGAGTCTTCCCAAATGAACTCTAATGATTTGTCTATTCGATTGTTTCCTACTGATTATTCTAAGCCTTGAGCTATTTATTGAGATGTTGATTGATGAGATGATTAGAGTCTCTATGAGACTGATTGAAAGATAGTGCCTCCACGAGGCTGATTGAGATGATTTGATTGAGATAGTTTGATTGGATGGATTATTTTATGAGCATTGAGTCATGGAAGGAGTATCGACCACCGAAAGAGTAAGGGTTAACCCTACTCACACTCGTCAAACTACGTAGCCATGCGTAGGTGAGGATTAAGACCATAACATCACATTATGATGAGGTTCCCTCTGATTCAATGTCTCTGAAATCAATAGAGGACTTATAGATTGTTGTCTCTATTTGGACTTGTCTATTATGATTTTGATTTGTCCCTACCTGGAAAGTATGGAATGACTGTGGAAACATCAGTAAGATTTTTATACAATCACTAGCTCATAAGTGATTATTGTCGGATAAGAAAAACTCCCAGAAAGTTCCTACCTAGAGTACTCTGAGTCGAGATGAGATAAGATGATGAGTTGAGATGAGTCCCTGTGAGATGAGTCTGATTTGATTGATGAGGTTTAATAGATTAGATGGATCATTTGTCTACTCTTTATTGTTGCTTTAGATAAACACTTGATATGTTGATTGTTATTATTCTGAGTTGATTGTTGTTTCTATATTACTCTACCTGTTTCGATTTCATTCAAACATTTTACATATCATACATTTTACGTACTGACACCATTCGACACTGCATCATTTTATGATGTAGATATAGGGATTAGAGATTATCAATAAGTGCATGGTTGGGGATCTAGGACGTTCAACTAATTGGGGAGCCTCCCATACTCCGGAGGATTCATTATGTTATTTTCATCTTACTTTAGAGTTAGACACTTATTAGCTCATTATTGATTGAGGTAGCCATGGGTCTGTCATTGACACCACGTGATAGTGATAGAGACTTCATAGACTAGAGTCGAATATTGATTGTTAAGATTGTGAACTAGTTCTTTCTACTAGCCTTCTATTATTATTATTATTATTATTATTATTATTATTATTATTATTATTATTATTATT